>JAADYB010001040.1:0-10015 GCA_023338075.1 Phytopythium litorale | reverse complement strand
GAGCTCTCCGTCGCCGTGGTAGCGGTCGAACGCCCAGTAGCCCTCGTAGATCTCGCCGCTGTCCAGCTTCTCGATCCCGTACCCGTGCCGCTTGCCCTCGCGCCACTCGCCGACGTACTCGCCGCGCGTGAGCGTCATGACGAGCTCGAGCACACCGAAGCCGTGGAACTTGCCAGCACGCACGGCGCCGCGGTACTTGTGGCGTAGCGGAGGCGCCAACGCCACCTCGAAGTGCGGCCCGGTCGCCGTGAAGGGCGAGAAGAAGTTGTCGACCTCCTCTCCCTGCCACACGGCGCCGTCGCGGGTCGTGAACTTGCCCCAGTGGTTCGCGGCGAACGCCGTCTTGAGCGGCTCGACGTCGCACGGCTTGTCGTACGTCGCCGCATCCTCCACCCACGGTCCTTCGTACACGGCACCGTCGTTGAACTCGATGCGGACGGCGCCAGCGATGCGGCCGTCCTGGAACTCGCACTCGATCCGCCGCCACGTGTGCGGCACGTCGTTGTATGCGCTGTGTGGGTTCCCAGCCGAGCTCGCGAGCGAGCTCTCACCCGCAGCAGCCTGGAGGACTGGAGGCGGAGGAACCGCCTCCGTTGTCGACTGACCAGTAGGCACGGAAGCAGACCAAGTCGTCGGCTTGGAAGGAGACGCCGCCGCTTTCGACGAGCTGTCGCCGCCACTGCCTTGATCACTCCCGTCGGCCAGGTACGCGGCGTCGGCAGCTTTCCCCTTCAAGAACTTGCCGTGCAACTGCAGGTCCTGGTTCGCGATCTTGAGAGACGCGAGGGCGACCTGCAGGTCGCTGCCGCCGCCCAGCTCTGCGGCTTCTTTCGCCGCCTTCTCCGCGCGCTGCGCCGCCACCGCCGCTTCAACCCGCGTCTTCTTGGCCTGGGACAGCAGCTCGCGGTCCGCGATCTCCCGCGCGTTCACCACGCTCGCCTGCTGGCGCCTCAGCTTGCCGAGTTCGAACAGCTCGTCGCCGGCGTCTCGCTTCTCCTTGTAGCTCTGCATCTCGGCGGCGTGCTGCCGCTGCAACCGCAGCAGCTCGTCCTCTAGCGCCTCCAGCTGCCTCCTTCTCGCTGCGATCATGGCATCCCAGGCTTCGAGCGTCTCGACCTCCGCCTGCATCCGCATCATGAGCTTCCGCAGGTCGTCCTGGAACTGGGCGAGGATGATCTGGTGCTGCCTCAGCACCGAGTTGGCCTTCTCGTGGGTCTCGTTGATGACTGCGCCAAACCTCAGCAACCGGATCACGTGGTGCGTGAACGGCACAAACGCCTGCTCGATACGTCCGAGACGCGCGAGCTCCGCCACCATGGCGTCAATCTTGATCGTGGAGGACGCAACGAGTGCGGCGATCTGCTGCTGGATCTGCGCGAGGGACTTCTCGGCCTTCTTCTTCTCACGCTTGAGCGACTGCTTCTGCCACTCCTCATCGCTCGCCTTGATGCGCTTGGTCTTGAGCGCGATGTACTCCTGCAGCTCGCGCTCCTCGTTGCCCCAAGCGTCCAGCTGCGTGTTCGTCTCGACGCGGAACGACTCGAGGTCCTCCCGCAGCATTGCGATCGTGTTGAGCACGGCGTTCCGACGCGCAACGTTGAGCTCTGGAGACGCAAAGTCCACGCCGTAGAGGCTCTTAGGAGGGTCGTACCGGTTCGAGACCGCGCGCTGCCTCATCTTGTCGGCTCGAGTGAGCAGCTTGGCGTGCATCCGTGCCCCCATGGCGATCCAGGCGGCCACCGCTTCTTGGTATTTGCTCTCCAGGAACTCTTCTTCGTCCTGATCACCGCCGCTGCTGCTATCGGTGCGCCGGAGCGCGCTTTGAGCCGGCAGGACGTGGCGTCGGGGTTTCCGCAAGCAGTACTGCCGCGAGATGTTGAAGATCTCCATGAACAACTCGTTGGCGCGCTCTTCAGGCGTCGGTCGAGGCACGGTGCACCGCCAGATATGGTACCGCAGCGCTTGTTCGCTCGCACACACTTGTGCGCACGACCGAAAGGGGCATATGAGCGGGATCGAGTGCTCGCGACACACGTGCTCGTGGACGACGCTCTCGCTGCCGAGTGTGAGCGAGCAGACATGACAAGTGAGCCGTCGTTGGTACTCGAGACTCCGTTGGTCTTCAGCCGCCATTGCACGACGCTCGCGCGCTTCGGCTCGTGAAGTGTCAGGCGGCGGTCTTGTGAGCGGCACAGCGGTCTCGTGACTCACGTCGACGAGGACTTCGGCGTCCAGAGACAAGTAGACGCTCGCGAGACCGACGCCTCGCGCGTTCTCTGCAGCGACTCGAATACGGAGCGAGCCTTCGCTCTCGGCCGCGATCGGCCAGATTGTCGTCTTTGTAGGTGGCGGTGGGAGGCGTCGACGTCGGCGTTTGCTCTCAGTGGTTGGCTCCGCCGCACTCTCCTCGCTCTGCAGGTCTTCGCCGCTGCCTGCGTCCTCGAATTCCTCTGGTTCATCATTCTCCTCTTCATCGGTGATATCAGCGTCGTCGTCGCCAGCAACTCCAGCGATCACACTCTTGCCTGACGTTGCTGCAGCAGAGCTAGCATCACCGCCACCACTGTCGTCGGGAGTTGAAGCCTCCTCAGCACCTTCCTCCTTCCACTCCAGGATGTATTGAGTAATACGGCAGCCGTTGTCGGGTGGCGGCTCCCACACAACGTCGACAGCCTTGCCAGCTCGCCACCGTCGGAACGGAATGTCTTTCGCTGCCTTCTTGGCCGCCGCCGCTGCTGTCAGCTCCGCCACACTCTGCTTTCCCTTTGCGATTGGTAGCAGACGCTTCCTCTTCTTCTCCCCGTCGTCATTGTCGTCATTTGCAGCATCGATCTCTTCCTGGGCATCCCGGGTCTCGATCAGCTTGATACGCTCACGCTTCTGATCGACGAGGTACTCCACCTCTGCCGTCTGCGTGTCGTACACGTCAAGAGACAACACGCGGCACTCGTACCATGCCTCATCATCGAACTCGACCTCCAGCGTACACCCGACGACGAGGAACTCGAGCGCAGTCTTCCGGGACGCCACCAGGGAGATCTCGACCACCGTTTCAGGCACTTGCTGCTGCAGCTCGCTCAGCTTCCTGCCTTGCCGCGCGAGCTCCCGCTTCTCCTCCGCGATCCGCACGTTTGCGCGCGCTTCTTCGTCAAAGATGGCGAGCTCCTCTCGGTCGCGCAGTACTCGCTCACGCTCGAAGCGCGCAAAGAACGCCTTCGATTTCTCCTCGAGGACACTGAGCTCGGCGTGGCGCTTGGCAAAGCCCCGCGCGCCTTCCGCTGCGCGGAGGGAGTTCCAAGTCCCTTGGCGCGTCAGGATCTGCGCTTCGAGGCGCTCGGCGCGCTCCTGCTGCTTCATCGCGCGGACGAGCTGCAGGCTTTTGAACTGCGCTTCGATCGAGTTGCGCGCCAGCCAGTTGACACTGATGTGCTTGCCCTTGACCCGGCCGGTGAGCAAGTACGCTACGCCCCATCCGTGGGGAACCAGCTTGGTTGTCGTCGCCTTCTTGCCGCCTCGCGTCGCGTTCCACAGCGACGGGTGCTGCGTCACGACCTTGCGCTTCTGGAAGACGCCGTGCACGAGTGCCCACCCTTCGGACGCGCAGAAGCTGCAGCCGGCGAGCTGCAGGAAAAAGTGCTCGCGCGCCTGCGTGTGTCGCTGCTCGAAGGTCTTGGCGAACTCGGCACCGCCGATAAACGCAGCCATCTCCGCGAGTCCCTGGCGTTCGAGACGGCGCGCCACGGGCACGCTGGTCGCTCGCTGGAGCCACTGCAGCGGGTAAAACACGAGGCGGTCCAAGATCCGCGTGAAGGGGACTGGCAACAGCACCGGCGACGCGTCTCCAGTCCTTGGGTCGACTGGCATCGCGATCGGCGTGAGGGTGAGCAAGGCGGAGCTGAGCTCCTGTCTGCGCGCGACCCAACGCAGACACCGGTCGATGATGCGCTGCACCGCGAGCGGTTCGCCGGGGAGTCCAGGAGGAACGTTCAACGGGCGAACGAGCCGCAACTGCACGAGCAAGCTGGCGATGCGCGTGTTGGCGCACCCGAACGTCCGCAGGACGTGAAGCAGCGCTTCCTGGCGACGCGCGGCGTTGATTCCCTGCGCCTCCAGCTCCTGCTGGTAGCGGACGCGCGCCAGGTACACGCGGGCGGCGCACTGAATGACCCGTGCGGCGCAGTATCGCTTCGACTCGTCCGCGATCGACGCGGCGTACGCTTCCAGCGCGCTCCTCCACGCAGTTGTGAGTCGTCCGCCGCGAGAGTAGTCACCGTAGACGCCAGAGAACGCAAGCGCCGGCACCTTGTGCATCACGAGGCGAGGGGGCTCCGTCTTGGTTCCTGGGATGGAAATGGGAAGGAACTCCAGCGCGCCGTCGACGTCCAGCTTGACCTGGGCGATGGACTCGTGCACGCCGAGCACGAACGCCGTCTCGCCGCAGCGAGGGTGGCCTCGAAGCACGATGCGCACCGCGTCTCCCGCTCGGATGGTGGCGTCCTCGCGCTCCTTCTCGGCGCTCGTCGCGCTCACCATCTTGTCGACGTGGTCCAGGTGCTGTTTGGCCATCCGCGCGCTGTCCAACGCCCGGCGCAGCAATGACGGCTGCCGAGCCAGCGTCTTGTCTTGCTCTTGCTGCTGCTCCTGCTGCTGCTGCCGCTGCTTCGACGATGCTAGCGACACATTCGCCTGGACTTTGGCGCGAACAACAGTCACGAACGCTGCCAGCGTCTCAAAGTCCTCGCGCACTTCTCGAAACACATCGCGGACGTCCGTCAGGAACGTCGCCGGGTCCAGTCCAAAGAAGGAGAGGAATCCGCGCAGACCGCGTTGTGTCGACCGGTCCTTCGCACCGAGAGCACGCAGGGTTTTTCCTTCAACTGCACGTCTCGTGAGCACTTCCATCCGCGTGATGTAGCTGCGCCGGAGTGCTGCCGTCCGTCGTCGGGACATGCGGCCGCGGTATACCGCCTGCACGCGGGCTGCGCATCGGATCGCGTGCAGCAGCTCACGCTGCTTGGCGAACTCTCGACGCGCGAACCACCCTCGCACATGCCGCTGGATCTCCGTGGCCGACGCTTGCCGAAGCTTCTCGCGCTGGACACGCTCCAGCTCTCGCCGACGCGCCTCCACCCGGACGAGCTCCTGCAGCTCGGCTTCTTCCTGCTTGCGCCGGATGTACCGCGCTCGACGGATTTCGACAAACAGCGACCGAGCCGCGACGCCTCGCCACTGGCGCTGGATCAGCACGATCATGGCCAGCGCGCGGTTGAACTCGCGTGTTTGCGCTTCTTCGGACCCGAGAGCGTCTCGCTCTCGCTCAGCGCGCAGGTACTCGCAGAGTCTCGCCTTCCGCGTGGCGGCTCGGAGCAAGGCCCTCGCCAACCGCCCTCGCCACGCCGTCTGGATCAGCACGACGGCCCACATCCGGTAGTAGAAGCGGTCCTCGCAGCGTCGACGTGCTGCTATGCCGCGCCAAAACGCCTGGATGCGGGTCGCCATGGCGTGGCGGAACTGCGCGTCCCGAGTGTGCCACACCCACGAAGTGAACGTGAATGCCAGGTTAGCGTTCTCCATGAGCGCTTTCAGGCGGTAGCGGAACGCGTTGGCGCGCTGTGTGTACGCCGCCCACGCGGAGAAGACACGCACGAGCGTCCCGTTTGTGAGGAACATGAGCGCGCGGCGCTGCGCATTCTTGCTCGCGCGCTTCTCCTGTGCGAACTCGTACCAGTCCCATACGGCGCGATGCGCCTGCGCCATCCGCAGTCGGTTGGCGACGCGGGTCGACACTGACCGAAGGGCGACGAGCTCACGGTGCCACTGCTGCCACTTGAGGAAGCACTTAGTGCGAGTGCTGACGGAAAAGCGCGCTGCAGCTCGTTTCTTGGCGTGCTGGTCGTGGATGAACTCGCGCCAGGCGCTCCAGGCGCACGCTTTCTCGCGGTGGAACACGCGAGCGAGCAGCGCCGAGTTGCGCACTCGAACCTGTCGCTCGTACCAGACGCGCTTTCGCCACTCGCGAAAGGCCCACGGCAAGAGGTTCTGTCCACGGGGTCAGCCAGCGCGTCGTGAGGTTGGATGCCATTGCTTGACAGGCAAGACGAGAGAGCACCACATACCCCACAGAGGATGGAGAGCGACGCCTGCATGACGAACCGCTTCTGGGCGACGACGAACTCCTTCCAGAGCCTCCAGATGACCCGCTTAACGAACGCATTCGCTTTCGCCTGGATGATTTCAACGACATCATCAGCCATCATCTCAGCGTGTTGTCCGCTTCAACTGCAATGGCACTTACCACTTGGACGAGCTGGGCTGACGAGTTCAGAGCTTCAACGCTGACAGTGTTGAGGAACACGACAGTCAAGCGTGCCCTTCGCAGTCGAGACGCCGCGACAAGCCCCTGCCAGGCCGAGAACACTCGCGGCAGCGACTGGCATTTCCAGAAGCCCAACGCCTTCTTGGCGTTCTGGCGATTTGTGTGCGCAAGTGCTCGCCAGGCCGTAAACACCCGCGGCAGCGTCTTGGCACCCCAAAAATGGAGCGCTCGCGACGCTTTTGCTCCCTTCTTGGCATGCTCCTGCTCGGCACGGAGGTCCTCGTGCGACCGCTTCCAGATCGTGAAGCTCTTGAGCACGAGGCGATTCGTCCAGTACCCAACTGCTCGCCGCACTCGCCGTTCGTGACGCTTCCTGCGCCACTTGTACTGGAGAAACACGACTGCCCTCGTCACCTCTCGCTGGATCTTCCCGTAGACCTTGCGGCACTGATACCCTCGGAACACGCGCTGGATGTCGATGGCGGCGCAGAAGCCGTCCCAGTCCTGTGCTCGCTGCTTCCTCCGCTTCGTGCGCTGCTGCCGAGTCAGGCGGTATCGCGTCTGTATCCACGTCGCGGCGTGGTGGCGTCGCGCTATCTGCATGGCCATAACTTCTCGCCTTCTCGCACGTATCGACGCTTCCGGATCAACTGATGCGATGCCTATGAACTTGGCGTCCTCATCGACTACAACCTCGCACGAGTAGACTTCACGGCGCTTGGCATCCAGCAAAGGAGAGAGTTGGGCAGGCTGGATGAAACTTCCGCAGTCATACACGTTCAACTGATGAAGGAACGCGCACTTCTCCAGCAAGTACGCGAGTGCCGGAGTAGTGACGCCACTGCACCTCGAGACGTCTAGCGTTTCCAAGTGACGGAGGTGCTGAGCAATCTCGCGACAGCCTTGATCGTCGAGGCTTTGAGCAGGAAGCTCGCGCATTTCGAGCCGCACAAGGTTGCGCGGGAGGCTTCGAAGCCCACGCCTCGTTGCCTCCGTGCAGCCGCTCAAGCGGAGGTCTTGGATGGAGTTCATGACAAGTAGCGGGTACAGCGCCAAGTCGTCTACAGCGTCGCACTCTGACAGATCGAGAACTCGCAGCACCTTGTTCGAGCTCGCTAGATTTGCCAGCACGGCACGAGTGACGCCAGCTTGACCGCTGAGAAGCAAACAGGTGAGCAAGCGACACGAACGAACCAACTTGGTGAGCACTGGTGCCGGGATGCTGGCGATGAACCGAAGATCAAGCGACGACAGCGAGCCACAGCAAGTGTCGGCGAGCGCATCGACAGTCTTCTCACCAATGCTGTCGCAATGCTTGAACACGAGCGTTTGGAGCGGTCTCCGCTGAGTGTTTACCCCCGCAGATGAAGCCGTCTCTGGCTTGAAAAACGCCGCCATGCCGACGTCCGAGATGCGTGGGCAACAGGATACGTCCAGGACTTGAAGTCTCTCGAGGCTTGAAAGAGATCGGACGCTCTTGTCACTCATAGATGCGCACCGGGCAACGCTGAGATGGGTCAGAAGAGGGAGCGCCGCCGCAATCCACGCAAAGCTCAGCGCTGTTAGGCGCGAGCAGCCAGAGATGTCCAGCTTGGACAGCGCAGTGTACGTAGAGACGCGCTTGGTGCCGTAGTAGCTGGGCACCGACACGAGGAACTCCATCGCATCGTCCGTGACTTCATCGCAGTCGCCCAGGCTCAGATCTTCTAGTGCCCGAGGCAAACTCGCAAACAACTCTTTCACAGTTGCGTCTGACACATTGTGGCACCGTCGAAGCCATAGCGTCTTGAGTCTTGCGCCTCGACTCTTCATCAGTTGCAGCAGCGACGCGTCCGAGACAAACGCGTTATCATCCAGTCGCAGTTGGTCGAGATGCTGGAGCTTCTTGGTCAGGATCGATACCCCTGCGTCAGTGATGCGAGAGCAGCCACAAAGGTTGAGCCCCGACAACTTGGGTAGCGCTGCGGCGATCGCGTTCACCATGTCGTCTGTGACCACATCACTGTTGGACACGTCCAGCTCGACCAATGCCCCGCATGTTCTCGCTAAACTGAAGAAAGCAGCTTTCTGAAGCTCACACGCACAACACGCTGGTAAGGGAACCATTGCGAACCACGAGTGGTTAGCAGTGCGGACTTACCGGGATGCTTTCGAACCGAGAGAGGCTCAACCGCTCAAGTCCACTGCACTTGAAGAGCAGGTTAGCGAGGTCTGTCAACGGATTGGCAAGGGAAAGCGTTAGCTCGTCTTCGTGACTAGTGCTTGGCGAGTTAGAGCGCACCTTTGGACGCGCTCAGACTCGAACATCCGCTGAGATTGAGCTGCACACAATGCGGGGAGAGGCTCGAGGCGATCTGCGTGGCGATTGGACTATCCGCGGAAGCAAAAAGATCGGTCCAGTCGCTCAAGTCGACGATAGGGAGAGGCTGGAACGAATTGGCTTCGTAGAAGACGTCGTGAGGGATGATTGTAGTGGCCGCTGGACCCTTCGGCGGGTTGGACGGGGATCGGCCGGAGTCCTGGTTGTCGTGTATCGCCTCTGTGCTGCAGTCTGAACCGTTGCGCACGAGTTTGGCCTTCCTTTGTCAGACAACAGACGAACCTGTCAGTCTCCAGGACTCCACGGCTCACCTTCGCAGCTTGGGACATACCGGGCTCTTGAACTCCTTCAGCAGCGCCTCACGGACCTGCTCCACCTTGCCAGTTGTGCTGCTGAGCGGAGGAAGCAGCACTTCGGTCGTCGAGCTCAGTGTGTCGTCAATCATGCGGTCCACAGACCGCCTGGCCTTCCGCTTGTCCCCGTCGTTCTCCCAAGATCGTGGACGCCGGACTGCTGTCCCCGTAGCTCGCGGCAAGAGCGCTCGGTCTCCTCGCCTCGTCGCTGCGCCGTCGACGGGGATATCGCTCGGAAGCGAAGACACCAGGCGAGACTCGCGAAACATGGCTAGGTCCTCGTCGAGGACGCGCTTTGCCGCGCCTGCCATCCGAACTGGCGGGTTGGCAACGCTCCTCTTGACCCAGGAGTCAAATGCAGCGAGCTCTTTCCCGCTCATGGCAGCATCATCGCCTTCCAGCGTCGACGGGGGCGAGCGAAGGCTTGACCGATCCCTGCCAGTCCCCCTAGTACGAGCCTCAGCACTACCATCACCACTGCTCCATCCCCGCGTGCGCCGCTTCTTCGTCTGGCTGGTGGCGTCCACCGCCCTCTTCGCAGGCAGGCCAGCCTCGCTTGCCATCCCTGGCGCTCGCGAGCCTCCTCTTGATGAGAACACGCCGCCTCGCTGCGAACGGTCAATGCGCGCAAAGGGACGTCGTGACCTCTCAGCAGTCGTTCAGTCATTCTCAGACGCGACAAGACCATCACAGTCCTGGGCTCAATGGAAAGCGCCAAGAAGACGGTGAGACTCCCCATGAGGCACACAACCATCCTGTGACGACTGCACGCGCTCGTACCGCGTGGAACAGACCCGGGAGGTGCTGGCGCACTGCGCGGACCGACAGCCTCTCGGCGCTTGCCTTCCACCGGCCGCGGCACTTGCCTCGCAGCTGCTCTCGGCAGCCAGTCGGCGCCTCTCGCCTGCTCCTGCGGCTCTCGTCTTGCTCTAGACGCACTGATACACGACGCACAGGCACGAGACGCACTCGCGCGGTCAGTCCGAGGACATGTCATGCCAATCGCCACCTTCGCTGGGCAAGACG
>JAADYB010001039.1:0-10037 GCA_023338075.1 Phytopythium litorale | reverse complement strand
TCGTCTTCGCGGGCCGTCATCGCCTCCTTGTGCCGCGGCGTTGTGCTCCAGACGCCGATTCTGCCATTGTTGTTGTCGGCCTTTCCGGTCCGAGCCCAGTAAATGTGTTTGGCTTCCGATAGTGCCGTTGTCTGGCGCCACCAGCTCGATTGCCAGACACTGAGGCGTGTTTTGCGGCGTCATCCACTCACTTTAGAGGCCGAGACGTGTTTTGCGGCGTCACCCACACGCTTGAGAGCTCGATGCGTGACCGATGACTGGAAAGGGACGCCTGGAGAACAAGCACACTCACACCTCGCCCGTTACCACCACACCTCTGCACAGCACAAGATACACCAGCAAGACCCTTTACGCACCGCATGGACCACGCCGCGGCTGGCCGCCGATCCGCGACGCGTAAGCGCGGCGGCCTCGCCGGCGCCTTCCTCCTCTTCCTTGCTTCTGGAAATGCTGGCGAAGCTTGGGGCGGAGTCTTTTGCGCAATGAGAATCCTCTGGGGAGGGCGGGGAGCTCCCTCCGAGGGGGGAAAAGACGTCTCGACAAGAGTACCGTGATGTCTTTTCCTGCCCTTTCCAGTCGAGAAAGTGTCGAGCAGCTGAGGCAGCGACGGTGAGCGCCGCGCCGTTCTTCCTGTCGGTCCCGCGGTCGGTCGTCGGTGTCCTCGCGCCTGCTACGGGCGGTCAGGCGAGCGCTCGGCGCGGAGGAGCACGGCTGGGAGCATCAAGGCACCGGCGACTGGCTGGCGTACGTGAATGCTGCACGGCGCTGGGGTGGCCCTGGTGCGCGGGCGCGGCGCGAGTGCGGCGGCGGTCGGCCGGCTTCCATGAGGTGATGGTTGTCTTTTGTGTGGTGGTGCCTTCAACATGTCAACATGATGGCGGTGTCTGAACAGGCGCGTCCACTGCAAAGTTGTATAACTTGGATACTTTAACAAAGCATGGTAACCTACACGACGACGAAGCATGTCAAAGTGCACGCTTCGCTTGCGGTCACTTCAAGAGCAGCAAGCACTGCTGGGGTCGAGTCCTCAGCGGGGACAGCTGACAATAAACTGGGCTGCACCTCCCGCACTGAAGAAGCTGTTTCCCATGGCAGCCTCCGTCGCGGGCAGCATCGAGTGCCATAGGTTCCGCCAGCTTATTGCAAGGAAAATTGTATCAGGCAGCACGGAGTGGCCGATACGTTATATCAGAGCACCAGCGAGCGGATCCAGAGCTGCAGAGGAAGCGCGAACCTGGGGCCACAACCGCAACGAGATCAGCCAAGACTGTTCGCTCCGGACTCGGTATCGATAGTTGGAGATGGCAGCGAAGTTCGATTCAGAGTTGGCCCTGCAATCGAGATGGCAGTGGGCATTTCGTGGCCTCGCACGCGATGCCCGTTGTTCGAGGCTGTGTACGCATCGCTGATTTAGAGTGAAGCTCGCCCAGCGAAGTCGTCGGTATCGAGGGTCTCCTGTGGACGATACTATATCCGATTCGCTTCTCTCCAGCTCCTATCAAGGGGCCAGTTGAGCTCGCCACTCCACGCGGATATGACCAGGCACGACATGGAGCGGACCGACCGGGTCGGTCACCGACAGGTTGACGAGCAGCCCAGCGGCTTTGCGGGCAACCCGATGGCGGATTGACGGGTGTCACCCGAACCATTTCACGGAACTGCGGCTGGCATGTCGAAGGCTAGCAAGGTTGCACGGCATGGCTCTACTGGCGCTGCATCATGCCGCGTCTCCAGCTCGCGGCTTGGCAATCGCCTGGCAGACCAGTGGCAGCTGGCGCAGCTCGTTGACAGACAGACCGAGCGGCGCGCAGGTGCGTTGGGGTTCGTTATCAGTTGCTGTGCGCCGTAATCAGTCGCGAGCGTGGAACCCGCGCCTTCAAACTCACCTTGTCACGCATTGCACGGTTAAATCCATTATGACAGGCACAAAATCCATATCTACACAATTACATTGTCAGTCATGACTCATTATATTAGTACGCCTATTATTTACTAAAGGAGCTTGAGCGAGCGTAACCACCGATCGATCTTCTCCAGGTGCATGAACAGCTCCGACGCCTCCATGCATCCAGAAGTCCATTTGCCAACCCGCCGGCCTCCAAGCAACAGCGACACCCGACAGCGACACTCAGCAGCGATGGACCCGACGCCCGCCCCCGCCCCCTCGAGCCTGCCGTCGGCGCCGCTGGAGCTCTCGTCCAGCCCTGCGGCCGGCTTCGTGACGGTGCTGACGCCCGTGAGCACGCCCGTGGGCGGCGGCGGCCTCCTTGGCGCCGACGCCGAGGAGTTCGACGTTAACGGCGTGCGCATGCACCAGTGGACGAGCGAGCTGCGCGCCGACGCGCACTGGTCGAGCCCCTTCGCGTGGTGGGCCTGGGTGTGCCCCTGCGTGCCACTCGCGCAGCTGCAGGTGCGCCTGGGCGTCAGCCGCGCGTACACCGCCTCGCTGCTACTCAACGCCGCGCTGTACGCCGGCCGCCTCGCGTGTCTTGTGGCCGCCGTCGCCTGTTTCGCGCGCATGTGGACCCACTCGCCGTGCGTCGCCGGCTTCTTCGCGTCGGCCGCACTCTTCCTCTTCTTCTCGCTCGCCATCGCGCACCGCGTGTCGACGCTACGCGTGCTCGTGCGCGAGCGCCTCGCCATCCCGGGCTCGCCCGTGGCCGACCGCAAGCTCGCGTGCTTCCACTCGGCGCGCGCCATCCGCCAGCTCGCGCACCAGCTCAAGTGCGACCGCGCGCGGCTCGGCGCTCCCGCCACGCTCCAGGCCTACGAGGTCTGAGTGAGCGGGTGAGTGAGCAGGAGAGCGACCCTCTTCCTTCTCCGTTGCATGCCGTCGTTCAGACCCGTCGTGGCTCTCGCCGCACGGACTGTCAGGCGAGGATAACGTCAATGCATTCGCCTCATCGAGGCTTTCGTGCCACTCGTGTCAAGCGCATCAGAGGCGCCACTTCAACGCCCACTGACGGCCGTGGCGGCGTCCTTTGCCCGCCTTGCGGCCCTTGGCCCCGCTGCCGACGGCCCACAAGGGGCGTGCGTTTCCCCACGCGCAGCCGGTCGCCGCCGAGAGCAATGCGGCGCAACCGCTGCTGTCTCCCAGACACAAACCGACCGGCCCACTCGGCCACCTCCTCCTCGACCTTCGCCGCGCCTGAGCGGCTATCACGGACGCGATGGACCGCACGAGCTTCGCAAGCATGTCGAGCTCCGAGGGCGGGCAGGACCTGCCGAGGCACATGCTGTACCACCCAGACGGCGTGGACGAGCAGAGCGACGAGCAGTTTCAGGCGGCCAACCGCGCCAGCGTCGAGGACACGCACAGCGAGCTGGACCTGGACTTGTACGAGGAGGACGCGCACGACGTGGGGGTGGCGGGCGGCGGCGGACTGCACCTGGAGCACCTGTCGATCGCCAGCGACGACTTCTCGTCCATCCTCAACGCCAACGGCCTCAGCAGCAGCATCGACGACGAAGACGCCGTCCCGGGCATCCCGGCGTACCTGCACAACCCGAACCTGGCCAACAGCTTCGTGAGCGTCGGCGGCACCTCGGACATGCTGGACCGGTCTATGACCCGCGGCCTGCAGCAGCAGCAGCAAGCGCGTCAGCAGCAGCAGATGCGGCCGCCGGTCCGTCTGTACGACGCGCCGGCGCTCTCGGTCGGACTCCCGCAGTACCCGCCGCAGTACAGCCAGGCTCGCCCGGTTGGCGGCATGCGGCTCATGGGGGACGCGTCGCTGGACGGTACGGGCTCGACCATCTCGTCCGTGCCGTCGTCCCAGCGCTACGGACGCTCCAACATGTTCCCCGGGCGGCCCGAGACGTCGATCCGCACCGACTTCACGGGCGCCGGCGCCGCCACGTCCACCGATGTGGGCACGCCCAAGGACGACTCGTACGACGCGCTGGGCACACCGCCGGGCGATCCACCGAGCTCCCGCGCGCCAGACCGCGGGCAGGACGCGGTCCCGGGCCTGGCCGTGAGCGCGGTGGGCTTGGAGCGTCCGCTGCCGCGGTCGATGAGCGCGCGCTGGCTGTTCGTGCTCATGGCCGTGGGCTTCACCGCCGGCTCGGTGGCGCTGCAGTACGACCCGCCCGAGCAGCTCGGCTATTGGCTCAACGAGGTCGGCGCGCTGTACACGCGCGTGCTCAACTGCGTGACACTGCCCATGGCCTTCTGCCAGGTCGTCTTCTCCGTCTCGACGCTCACGTCCAAGCACACGCTCTGGCGCCTGTGGCTCAAGACGCTCGGGCTCTTCCTGCTCGTCAGCGCGCTCTCGGCCTGGGTCTCGATCGGTGCCGCCTACCTGCTGCGTCCGCAGTTGCAGCAGGACGCCGCCCTCGGGCTCTCGCTGACCTACCCGACGTTCGCCTTCCAGTGCTCCGACAACAGCAAGCTGCTCGAGCTGCAGGCAGCGGACGACAGCCTGCGCTGCACGGGCCAGGCGGCCGTGGCCGTCACGTCCTCGCAGTTCACGGCACCCGACAACGCCACCTTCCCACGCATCGTGGACCTGGACGGCGCGCTCGGACTGCCCGTGAGCGTGGCCACCGTCTCGTACACGGGCTACGTGTTCGCGCTCGTGGAGCGGTACTTCCCCAACAACATTGTGATCGCACTGAGCGACGACCTGCACCTGAGCGGGCTGGTCATCGCCACGGTGCTCGGCGTGGCCGTGACGCGCAGCTTCCGCGGGCTGCAGGCACGCAGCAACCCGCTGCTGAGGCTCTTCGTGCACTTGTACGCGGCGCTCTTCACGGTGCTCGAGTGGCTGCAGACGCTCGCGCTGTTCGCGTGCGTGCCGCTCACGGCCGGCTCGACGCTGGTGGCGCCCGACTCGCCCAAGTACATGCGGCTCGCGGGCGCCTACTGCCTCGCCTGCGTGCTCGTGGCCGTCGTCGAGAGTCTCGTGGTCTGTCCGCTCGTCTTCTACTGGTTCACGCGGCGCAACCCGTTCGGGTGGCTGCGCAAGGTGGCGGCGCCCGTGCTGCTCAGCGTCATGCTTCAGTCGCCGCTGCTGCCGCTCGGCGCCACCACGCGCGTCGTCATGCGCACGCGGGAGGTGCCGCCGCCGGTCTTCGGCGCCGTCTTCCCCATGCTAGCGGCGCTCAACCGCCTGGCGCAGGCGCTCGGCCTGCCGCTCGGCCTCGTCTTCGTCTCCGTCTACTCGGGCTGCGACGCGTTCGACCAGGCCGACGCCTCAACCGTGCTGCTGCTCTTCGGCTTCGTGCTCGTGGGCTGCCTGGGGGACACGGCGCTGTCGCGCTCGCAGCTCGCCTACTTCCTCACCACGTGGCGCCTGCTGTGCCACGGAGACGCCAACGAGACGCCCGCGGCCGTACTCGCCATCTCGGGCATCGGACTCGTCATCTTCCGCCTCGGCGCGCTCGCCAACTTCCTCACCAACGTCATGCTCGTGCGCATGGCCGCGAGCACCGAGGAGGGCCGGCTGCACGCCGAGCAGCACCTCGCCTGAACCGGACGCGGATGCTCGAGTGTCATCGCAGGGCAGGTGGCTCGACAAATAAATACTCGTCGCATTACAGCAAGCGCTTCATGCATCTACATGGCTAGTCTACACGGCACTGCGCGGCCTTCACACGTCGAACGAGATGCTCTTCCGACGCGCCGGCTTGCCGCTCCAGTGCTCGCCGACGCAGACGACAATGTCTTCATCGTGGACGTCTGCGTCCTCTATATCATCATGGCCGCCACCAACCAGTGACGATGGCGACGCCTCCGCGGGCTGACTCTGTGCTGAGCTCGCGTCGACCGGGGCGGCGGAGCACGCGGGCCGGCCCAACACACGCTTGGACGTGTCGGTGAACCACAAGAGCGCCTTCTCGACCTCCGACGTGGACATAGTGAGCGTCATCCACAGCAGCAGCGCGGCCACCGCCAGCAGCGTCATGCCCACCGACAGGTACAGGCGCGACCAGAACAGCCAGCCGAACCGCCAGCGCACGCAGTCGCTCAGGAAGTCCGAGTGGAACTGCAGTGGCGGGTGCTGGCCGCCGAGGCACTCGCCCTGCGAGTCGCTCGAGCTCACGCACGCGAACGAGATGGCGCGCCGCTCCACGTCGAACAGCGTGTAGTACGCGCGCATGAACATGACGCCGAGGATGACGACGTCCTCCGACTGGTCGCGGGCGTCGGCCGACGTCGGCGGGAACAGCGAGTGCACGTCCAGCTGCGGAGAGCACACGTGGTCGTCGCAGCGCACGTAGTCGGCGCCCTGCAGCGTCAGCCGCTGCCGCGGACCCAGCGCCTCCTTGGCGAACGCGAACGTCAGCGGCGGGAACTGGTCCGGAGAGCAGTACCAGCACGCGACGCCGCTGACCGCACGCGCGTGCGCAACCAATTGGACGCCGTGCGTTGCCTGGAGATGCCGCGTCATGACGCGCAGTACGCGGCCGAACATCTCGCGCGGGAGCAGCAGCAGGGACGTGCCCGAGTCGACGATGGCGATCGCATCACGTGCGCCGCCGCGTACATCGACGATCGCAACGGACTCGTCTTCCATCTCGTCTGGGTCATCCCCCGCGTCGTCCAACTCTTGATTCGCGGGCGATTCGGACACCGACGGCGGTGGAGAGCGTCGGAGTCTACCGGTCGACGTGGATCCGGTCGAGGATACCGTCTCGCCGACGGTGAACTGGGTCATGCGGATAGCCCAGAAGCCCAGCGCCTTGCTCCCCGACGGGTACGGCACCACCGGGAAGCGGTGCCACACGACCGACGCGTTTGGCACATGGCTGTCGCTGCCGGCGCCGACGCCACTGACCGCCGCGAGCGGCAGCGACTCGTCGACGCCGCCGAAGATGAGCTGCGAGCTCGGGAGCGCGCCGGGCAGCGGGTTGATGTACATGGAGAAGCGCGCGAGCAGGTGCGCGTCGCTCTCCTGCGTGCGTCGCCCACCGCGCGCCACGACGGCGCGCGCGCTGCGGAAGAGGCTGGGCTTGGTGATGAGCGCGAGCGACTCGAGCCCCAGGCCGACGATGCCGTCCGCCTGGAAGCGCTGCAGGCGCTTGGTGGTGGCTGTGACGCTGCCCATGCGCACGCCGGCGAGCTCCAGCGCTTGGCCGTCCTTGTCCGCGTCCGCGTCCGCGTCCGCTTCGTACCCGAGCAGCAGGCGCTCGCGCATGACGTCGCCCGACGCGTTCCCGCTGCCGTACTCGAGGTGGAAGGGCTCGGCCAACGCCTCGTGGGTCGCGGACGCGCGCGCGTCGTAGCGGCGCTCGCCAGCGCAGACGCCGCAGGCCGCACCGGGCAGCCACACGTCGCTCGAGCCCGTGTCGAAGATGACCTGGAAGCTTTGCGGCGGCGAGCCCACGCGCACGAGCCCGAAGAACTGCATCTGGTCGAAGTTCTCCAGCGGGATGCGAAGCAGCGCGTCGGCGGCGCTGGCCTCGCACGGAGCGGCCAGTAGCGACGCAGACAGCGACGCAGACAGCGACAGCAGCGCGGCGGCGGCGCTGGAGACCCGGGGGCGGCGCGGGCGGCGCGTCATGGACGGCGGCGGCGGGCGCGCGGGCAGAGGAGAAGTGAGCTGGGGGCATGAGGTCGGTCGGAGCCGCCCGCTGCTGCGGTTGGCCCCGCGGGCTGAAATCCGGAGGGTTACGGTGGCTAAATCAGTGGGTTCTGCAAGCAGTTGAAGGGCGTTGGAATAGGTTACTCACTGGTCTGGACACTGACATAGCGCGGCGGTGAGACCGGACAGCAAAAGGCCACGAGGAGGAGGAGACGGGTTGCGGCTGACGAGGACGAGCGGACGACCGCTTTTGGCGATTTGAGCAGGCGGCATACATTCGTCGAGAGAGATCTTGGTCGCGAATTTCGAACGTCCGCGGTAGAGGCCAGCCTCTTGGCCACTGTATGGGACACATGGAAAAAAGAAGATGAACCGGGACAATAAAAAAAAAAAGACCTTTTGCCGACTTTACTGTCAGAAGGCGCCGAAATTCAAGTCGCCGACGGCATTTCAGTTCGCTCGGGAAGCGAAATTAAAGTCGCAAATCGCGGCGTCGATGGTGCGGAACTGCAACCGGCTGTGCCACGCCCGCGCTTCTTCAAGTCACTGCACACACCCACACGCACCGCACGACGGCGTGAACGTCTGTTTGCCGTCAGGACATGCAACGACGCTGAAAATCGCTCCACGGCGAAAATCACGCCAAGATCGCTCCAAAATGAGATCCTGGAAAACACGCACGCGTATCTTTTCCGACTTTTCGATTACCAATGCACGACAAGGATCCGGCGAACCCCGCGAGTAACCCATCGCACCGCACTCAAATGATCCGGAGGCCACTTCGGTGCCGACCTGATGCTCACTCGTCCATCCATCCGCGTCTGCTCCACGCGCCTCAGTGCTCTCCATGCACGCGCTGCCCTCGAGCCGATTGGGCGGACGCCTGCCTGGCTCGCCCTCCACCTGACGCGCCGCCCAGAACGCCTTCACCGGCGCGGCTTGTTCCAGACCCACTTGTTGCCCGAGTACTTGACGCCCTCCTCGACGGGACAGCCGCCGTGCAGGCTCATGGGGTCGCCCTCGCCGTTGGGCAGCATGCTGTAGAAGACGACGACCTTGCGCTTCTTGGGCGCCACCATCAGCCCCTGGAAGCAGCCGACGTTGGTGCTGGGCGGCGGCAGCCCGCCGGCGCGCGGGAAGTTGGTGTGCCCGCCCTTGGCCACGTCCGACATGTACCAGAAGACAGTGATCATGCGGTTCTTGAAGCCGTGCTCGATCTTCTCGAGCACGCCCGGCGAGTTGCGGTGCCGCTCGGGCGAGAAGTAGTCCAGGTGCTGGTCGTACTTCTGCGTCTTCTCGTATCGCAGCACCTGCACGTCCTCCTGGTGGCTCACCGGCACCTTGGTCAGGTCAGCCGTGCGCCGGTCGATCTCGCGCACGAGCTCGTGCGCCGACGACGGAAGGAAGTACGTCGTACTCGTGCGCCAGTCGGTCGCCGGCCGCTTCTCGTGCCCGTCCAGCAGCGTCACGCCCGACGGCGCCAGGTGCGGCAGCGACAGCTCCAGCACCACGTCGATCTCGTCGTCCCGGAGGAACTCGTCCACGCCGAACACGAGCGGCGTCATGCTCAGCGTCTCCAGCACCAGGTCTCCGTGGCCCGTCACGTTGCGCACGACCGCTGCCGACACCACCGTCAGTCCGCACCCTCCGTCAGCACTTTCATTGGATCATTGGATGAATGCGATCGTAGATGCAGGCGCGCACTCTTGTGGCCGATGCGGACGCCCGGCCAGATGAACTGGCCGCCCTCGAACAGGAACACAACGCGGTCGCGCAGGTCGCGGAAGGCCTCGAGCCTCTCGCCCTCGGGCGAGAAGTAGGCGGCCGGCTGCTTGTACTTGGCCGCGAGCGACTCCCGGTCCTCCTCCTCGTCCGCCGGCGAGCGCATGCCCAGCAGCCCGTGCTCGACCGCCAGCCGGAATGACGTGGCGTCCTCCGCCACCTCGACGCTCGCGTTCGCGCCGGCCATGCCGTCCTTGAACGCCGTCACCATGAGCCTGTCACCGCCAGCAGCCGCGTGGGTATCCGATACTTCCAGAGCATTAAGAGAGAGGACTGACGGCTGGCTTACGTGTCCGAAGGCGTGGAGGCGACGCACAGCACGTGGAAGCCCTTAATGGGCATGACGTCCGTCAGGTACTGCTGCGCATCCGAACAGTCGACGCCCACGGTGGCGCTGGGCGATCCTGACAGCGCCTGGAGCCACCGCCCCGACAAAGTCTGCAGGCGCGAGGCTGCCGCCGCGTACAAGTCGCCCGAGTCCCCCGCGCCGCCCCCAGCGAGTAGCCCTGCAGCAAACGCGACCGCCACGACCGCGAGCCACGCGGCTGTCGACCAAGAGGAGGAGGGGGCAGGCGCTTGCGCCTTGGGCTTGGGCGTCTTCTTGCTGCCGTCGGCCATCTCGCCGGATCGAAAATGGCAAGTGGCGAGCTGGAAATGTGCGGCGACAATCATGTGCGTCCTTATAGACCCTCCCTAGTTGAATAGTTGTATTTATTTGGTATGATA
>JAADYB010001038.1:0-10040 GCA_023338075.1 Phytopythium litorale | reverse complement strand
CGACGCATGTTGCGAGCGGCATTCACGTCCCGGTTCGCAGTCATACCTCGCAGCCATTGTTCGAGCAATGGAGTACACTGTAAACCTTCCGCGTGCGAATTTCGCTGTCCCGACACAGCCGCTGGGAGAACTGGTTCTTGAGCTCGTGACCGCAGTTGTAGTGGACTTTACTCGTGCGATACTCGGCGATGGGCACGACCGTGCAGTAGCGAGCAAGATCGCGCTCGAACGCTTTCACCGGACCAGTCAGACACTTTTTGATAATCCCAGCGATGTCCCGGTTACTCCAGTCCCCAAACCCAACAACCACGCGCTGCCCTCCTGGAACCAGTCTTTCGTAGAGTTGACGGAGTTCCTTCTTCATAAAGATGAAGCTCCTCACGAGTAGCAGGCGAAAGGGCTTGCACTGTGGGAACTGAAGCGTCACGCCCACGCGCTGCGTCATGAGCGCGATATAAACCTTTAGCTTCTCCAGAGACGCTGTCTCAATGTCTTTCAGGAACGTGTAGGTGAGCGGGACGAGATCGCGGCATACTCGTCCGATGGGGATCGCTTCCGGCCTCGAAGCAATGTCAGCATGACGCGGATCATGATCCCGGGCCGCAGCTGATGGTCTCCAAGCCACTGCCACCGTCCTCAACGAAACGCCCAGACGTGGCTGAGAGACGAGCAGCGAACGCCTGCTCCACCTTCAGCGAAGTCAAGTACACGCTCAACTTGCTCTGCACCGCTGAATCCAGAGCGCTGCCATGGGACAGCGTTCTGAAGGGCATCAACCAGTTAATGTTGGAGGCGTATGTGCTCGCGAGCATCCACGTCGTTCGGCAGTGCTCTCTTCGCATCGAGCTCAGGCAGCACCCAGAGCCAACGGACGAAGTGAACCAGACCTTCTTCAGTCGGTGTCACTCGAGCATCGCCGGCAGTGTCAGCCTCGACAGCGAAGATTTTCAGCGGTCCATCGCGCTGTACAACCAGTGGCGGGACGCGGATGCGCCGCGCACCAGCAACGCATTCATATCAAGCGGGTGGCAGCAAAATGCAGCGCAACAGATGGCAACCAACGCGGACAAGGCTGTCAAGCTCAACTTCTGCAGGCGGTTCAACCAACAGCTCCGGCGGTGCTACCATATCGACAGGCGGGAGGCGTTTAGTATGCTGGAGAGCATCCTCGCCCAGGACTACGATGACACTGACGATGAATTGCTGGCGTGGCGGCAGCGCGTTCCTCGAGACCCCCGCGGTCGTCTCGACTACAGGCCACACCGACGTCTTCCGTTGACATACGCGTTCCTAAAGGACATTGAGGAGTGCAGCAACAGAGCCGCTGAAGTCACAGACATGGAAGAGGCTCGCAGCTTCACTCTTCTGCCGACCAAGCAGGGGTTCTTATGCAGCCACTTCACAATGTGCGACCGTGGACTTTCGGCATTGTCGAGACGCGCTGGCGTCACTTCCTTGTCGAGGGATGAGTGGATCCCTGAGGCGGACGTCTGGTGGCGCTGCCCCTTCAACATTGGGAAGTTTGAGACCACTAACCGCCGATTTGCGCGCCAGATCCAGTCAAATGGGAAGGCAGCCTCGGTCGTCATACGAAAGCCGAGACAGGAGTTAGTCGAGCAGCTACTGGATGTGCGGGACTATGGCATACTGTGGGGTCTCGCTCCGGGGTGCCGAGACCTGTTTGTCGCGACCAATCAGCTCGGCGAGGCAATGTATAGTTTGACGGCTTCATTTTACGAGGACGCGATGTACATGACGAGCAACCACAAGATCAAGACCTGGCAACTTCGCAACCCCAACGTCACAGAAGCCAATGTCCACATACCAACAATGAAAACCGCCTCGCTGAATTGGCTGGAGGCGTACGTGCGTTTCATGGTTCCGCGCATAAACATGCTGTTCGAGTTCAACATGTCGAAGCCGTTCCGCAAACTGAAGGTGCACCGCTACATTTTCTCGATCAAGAAGCTGCGAACACTCTGCTTCAAGCTGACAGAGCAGGCTGGACGACGTACTGTGGTCGGGATGGAGATTGGAGCAACATCGACCTCGCTGGTGTCATCAAGAAGTGCGTACCGAACCCGGTGAAGAGACTCGAGCGCGAGCTCAAGAAGCACTGCAGGGTCGTATCAATTGACGAGTTCCAGACTAGCAAGCTGCACTCCGTGTGCCATCGCGAGCTTCGCCATCAGCGTAGCCGACGCCTGCTCCGGGATGGTGCAGAGCGAACTGTCGAGGTATACAGCATTCTCCAGTGTGGATCCGACAGCTGACATGGAGCGACTGTCAACCGAGACGTGAACGCGCCTCGAAACATGCGGATGCTTCTCGAGCGCCATTTGCAAGGCCTCCCTCGACCACCTCCGTTCTCAAGAGCCTGATATGGGTGTGAGTGCCCTCCTCGGGAGGCTTGCAGATAGCCCGAAAACTCGGGCATCAAGGTCGCCGCTTTGCGATGTTTTTTTCGTTAAGTATTATTTCACAAATCCAGGAAGGCTGGCGTCATTGGCGATGCTGAAGCTTGGTTTCCGGCGCGTGGATTGGCCCAAAGCGTGTGCAACCTGGCACGCCTGGGTTCCAGCCGGTTGGACCGACAGCCCGACGTCCGACTGCTGGGCAAACCGGTGCGCTTTCCCAACTACATTTCCAAGGTTCCTTGGAAAGAACGTGATCATCCGATGCGGCAGGTCGTCCCGCTCCTACTTGGATCGACCTGCTATACTCTATCGCACGCGCGGCAAGACCGAAATGTCGGGCTTTTGCAGGCTGGCCGGGGAGGATCGAATATGGCAGGTCGAGAAGAAGACCGCAGCCTTTCAGCAGCCAAAAGCCGACTCCGCCAGCCAGTCGCACCGTCGTCGTCCCCATGGAGAACGCCGCTCCCTCGTGCTCCGTGTCGTCGGGCGGCGCGCCGCACAACCGCCAGGCGCAGGCGGGCGCCGATAGCCAGCGCGAGCCGGACGCGCAGCTTCAGGCACAGGCGGCGCCGCCGCAGGAGCACAACATGTTTGGCGGTGCGTGAGCTCCAGAGGCCTTCGGATCGCGACGAGAATATCTGCTAACGTGTGTGTGGGGGGGGCGACTCGTTGTGAGCAGACAGCAACCTCAACATGGTCATGATGTTCCTGCTGCTGCTGCACTTCATGCAGTACGCGATGCGCCAGCGCTGCGGCTGCTAGACGTCACGGCGCCATGGCGTTCGTCGGCGCTCCGCCCTCTTTGTAGTCTTTGCCGTTGTACTCTCCCCATTCCAAGCATATAATAGCCCACATGAACGCGCTCGCAGCCTCTGTCGCGCACGGCCTCTGCCTCGCTTGTCAGAAGCACTTGCGGTCGAGGATGGCCTCGTGGTATTCCTCCCACTCCTGCTTGCTCACGTGGATGTCCTTGAACGTCGGCAGCGACGCGAACATGGACCCGCCGATCCAGGCCGCCAGTCGGCGGTGCGAGTTGTACCCCCGCTCGCGCACGTCCGGGTCCGGCACGACCTTGAGCGTCGCGCCGGACCGCTTGCTCGCAGTCGCAGCCTGCAGCTCCTGCTGGAAGCGGCGACAGAACCCAGGTAACATGGTCGTGCCACCCGCGAGGACCACAGCGCCGAAGAGGTCGTTCTGGAGGTCCCGGTCACACATGGCGATCGCAGACGCGACACACTCGTGCAGGCCCTTGGTCGGCTTGAGCGGGTGGTCGTCGCTGAGCTCCTGCGGCCGGAAGAGCACCTCCGCGGGGGCTGCCTGGGTCTGTCTGTCCAGTTGGAGCACGGTGCCGTCTGGGAGCTCGAACGCCTTGCTGGCCTCTCCCTCGCCCGATGCGCTGTGATTGTTGCCGCTGACTGACAAGCTTCGCGTCTTGGGGGCGACAGCACACGTCGCCTCCTTGATCGCGCTGATCGTGTGGAGCTGGAAGGCATGGAACGCGTGCCCCCGCTTGGCGAGTAGCTTGTGCAGGCGGTTGCTGATGTCGAGTCCGCCAGCGTTGAACGGGACGCAGGCATGTGGCAGTGCATACCCTTCAAACACGGGCGTCGCGTGGCTCGATCCGTGGCCGATCTCCACGACGATGCCGCGTGTCCGGCCAGAAGAGAGCAGCGACAGCACGCTCTGATGCATGTAGTAGAACCCGCACGCGCGCTGGGACTCGAACAGGATCTGCGCCATGCGCTCCTGCTGCTTCTTGGAGCCCGACGGCGAGCTCGTGCATAGGATCTGTCCCGCGATATCGACATTACTGAGTGAGAGCATGCTACCTCATTGTATCAGCAAGCTTGGCACGAACGCACCGGGAGTGCGCACGTCTCGGGGTCGATGTGCAGCTCGTGCGCGAAGACGTACTCCCAGATGCGCTCGAGGGCGTCCCAGTCCTCGACGACCCCGCGGTCGATCGGGTGCGTCACGTCCAAGAAGTCGCGGTACTGCTGGCACGCGGTGCCCACGAACGTGTCCCGCTCGTGCAGCAGCTCGGACGTTGCTGTGGGCCCAGCAGCCGCCGGCGTGCCGGCCTTCCAGCTCGGCACCTGCGCCGCGAACCACTCGGGGTTCTTCACCTTCCCGACGCACGCCGAGAAGGTCGCGCGGGGAGCGTCCTCGCCGGAGAAGCCCGCCTTGATGACGCCCGAGCCATTATCCAGCACGATCGCCTCCATCTCAGCGCTCATCGCCCAGCGCTTGAGCTTGAGCTTGGCGGCAATGATCGGTCCAATCCGTCCGTGACCCTTCATGGCTCGTGGGGTGGCTACACTTTTTGAAAGTACCGTCACTGTCATTTTTTGAAGGTCGGATTGATTTCTACCAATTGAGTTTGTTCATTACGCATTATTGACCAATGAAAAGAAAAATATGGATGGCGAACATTGTGACAGGCATTTTGACAAGCGACCAAGGGGACGAAGATGACGGCGGGCACGACGGCGTTCCGGAGCGCGTGCTGCCGCCTCTGGAGCGGTCCGCGCGGCGTCTCCGTCAGTGGCATCAAGAGCGCGAGCGACTGCTCCGTCCAGACGCTCCCTTTTCCCGTGAAAGTGCATATTTCCCGCAGCAGCAGCGGCCAAGCCGGACGCGCGATCGGTCTGGAAATGGGCGATGACGTCGACGCGGGAGCCGGGATCGTGCTTTCACAGATGCCTGAGGCAACACCCGAGGCTATCAGCCGCGATCTACTGCTCTCTGAAGCCAGCTTGTCGTGGTTCTCGGTGTACAGCGCGTCTCCGCTGTCGCTGAGCGTCATGATCGTGCTCGAACTCGACGCGGACGCGGGACAGCAGTGCTACTTCCTCGGGCAGCTGGCGCGGGTTCCGTTCGACTCGACCGCATTGCTCGATCCAACTTTGGATCTGAAGTTTGGCAGGAGCCAGTGCTTTTATGACGGCGAGGTGGCGGAGGAGCTGCTGCTGGAGCTGCATCGAGCGTTCCCAGACGTGTCACTGACGCCATCAGCGCGCGAAGCTGTCGCCCGACAGCAACAGGTCCAGGCGACGAAGGGCTTCAAGCGCATGAGGAAGTCGCTCAATGCGTCGGCCTTTTACGGGCGGGCGACGACGCAAGCCCCTGCTATAACTCCACCTGCTGCAGCCAAGCGGACGGAAGAAAGCGCTGGATGGAATGCCTTCTACGACAAGCTTCAGTTCCGAGTGTCACGCTCGCTCATGTGCCAATTGGAAGGCACGGCGCCAGTGTCAGCGACGTTCCCGCGGCAGCAAGAAGCGTTCGAGTTTGCCGACCAGGTCGTGGCCTTCCGCCGCGAGCTTGCAGCTCGGAAACGCGACCGCAACGAGACTATTGCGACAGAACCCGCCAATGCGGCGCTGAGTGTGACGCATCCGCGAACGTTCTCGTTCGAGAGTGCTCACGAAGGTAAGCGGCGCTTCTTGGTCACAAGTTTGGACGAATTCTGGCGGACGTACGAAGCCACCGCGACCGGACAGCGTCACGTGTACGAGATCATCCGAGAGCGCGTGCCCTGCCGACTCTACTTTGACTTGGGTAGGGTCCTTCCATGTGTGTTTCACTGACCGTGGATGCAGAGAGCATCAACCTGGTGCGACTAATGTTGACCCGCGACTCCATGCAGAGTTCAAGCGCGCACTCAACCCAGACGTGGACGGCGACTTCTTGGTTGCGAGGCTTGTACTGCTTCTCCAGCTGCAACTCTATGTGGGTCTCTATGCGCATCGAAGCACGTTAGAGCAAGAGATCGCGTGCTCTGATGCTGTTCTGTTCTGGATTGGATGCCCCAGCGCAAGTTTGGGCTCCGCGTATCGGCAACAAGACATGTTGTGCAGCTGGACTCGTCGACGCCCGCCAAGTTCAGTCGCCACTTGATCGTACGTCACAACTCGCATGCTTGGTCTGTTGTCATGTCTCTCTTGACCGTTGCTCACATCGTTGTGCGTTTGATATCTATGTGCATAGTTCCACTTGCCCAACGGAGAACTTTTTGCTGACAACCTGCACGTTGGAGCGGTACGGTCGTTCTCGCTAACTTCCTTCCCTCATCAGCATTCTCCTTGAGCGAACGGCTTGGAGATTGAAACACTCTTGTGCACCACCAGTTTGTCCGCGAGTTCATCAGCGACCTTGTGGACCCTTCTCCAGCTGAAGAGAGCGCAGATGGGGCCACTGTCAACCATGCTCAGCCGTCACCGTTCCTTGTCCGCAACACCGACCGCGAGGGTATGGACCAGTGGCAGCTCTTCATCGACACGGGCGTGTACACGCGCAACCGCATGTTCCGCGTGTTGGGGTCCTCCAAGTACCGCAAGGCGGCAACGCTGCAGCTCCACCCTGGTGGTGACGACCCATTCAACTTCAGCGCGTTCCTGTCGACGCTCGTGTGCCCGTTCCCATCGCTAGCGGTCATGCAGGTCGAGTCGCCATCGACGCGCTTGCTTCGCTGTTCACAAGTCGGAGCGATGCCACATCGAGCTGGGCGTCAGTCGCTCTTCACAGCCACGCGCGTGTCTTCGTCGAGAGCGGTCGAGTGCCTGCAGTCGGTGTATCCTCAGCTCGACAGCTTCATCCGCTCGCAGGCAACGCGCGGCGGCGTTCAAGGAGAGATCCGTGCCATCCAAATGCTGTTCCCTCCGGTTCAACCGCCCAGCGAAGATGGCAGAGGAGAGGAGGCAACGACACCAAAGCCGTGGATGATCACATTCCACATTGTGAAGAACCGCTGGTGCGGCAACGTCGGCCGCGCACACCGGAGCAACAACGTCATGTTCATCGTGGACCTGTCACTGCGGGTTTATTACCAAAAATGCCACGACCCCGCGTGCCAGGCGGTCGACTACAGGTATGCCATCGACTGTCACGAACCACACGCACATGCACACGCACTCACGCCACTTGTACCTCTCTATCTCCATCTGCATTCATCTTCGCGCTCCCTTTTGGACCATTTACTGTTTGCCGGTGCTCTCGCTCGCGCAGGTCGACCACACAGCCGCTGCCAACGCACATCCGTCTCGACGTGGACGACGCGGAACCCAACCGGCACGCCAAATAAATACACTGCGGCGGGCGGTCACTCGATCGTGAAGCCGGTAATATCCATCTGCACGATCTGTTGATACATCGATGAACTCGTCAGTCATCAATCGAGAGATCCCATCGGCGGTCGCGTCGGAACAGGCGAGGCACGTACCAGCTTGAGGTACTCGGCCATCACGTCCTTGGAGTTATAAATCGGCAGGTCTACGCGGTTGAAACACGTGTGTGCCTTCGGGAACAGGAAACTCTGGTTCACACCAGCGAACGCGACATTGAACCTCCGCACGCGGCCGTCGCTGCTGATCAAACCCTGTTGACGGCGAATACGGTTCAAGTCAGTACCAGCCAACGCAATTGGCCATCGACGTTCCGGTCGTACCTTGAAGCCTTGTGCAGGTACACGGCTCGTGCCTGTGGCGAACTGGAGCAGTCGTACTCGGTCCTCGTTCTTCAGGTCGTTGATGACTTCCCAGAACCACTCGATGTTGTTCAGCTCGAGCTCTGTCGGGTAGTTGTGCGTGAAGAATTTGAAGTCCGTGTGCTTCTTCCAGTCCTCAACATCAATCGATGGCACACCTACACAAGAGCACATAGCATACAGAGTCAGATGCGTCGTCAACACTGAGGAACAGCAGCAGCACGAGACGTACCACACATGAGAAGCTCCAGCTCCTGGTAGTCGAACAGCTTGAGCAATCCCTCCGGCACGACGTCGTACAGCGCCGTCAGGAAAGAGAGCAGCTGGTCCGCGACGCTGTCTAGCACATGGTACTTGAACAGCGCTTCCAGGTACCGCGCGCGGTTTTCGCGCGTCACATCGATGTTCGCGCCGTCTTCGATGAGCTCGACGATCTCAGGCTTGCCATTCACCAGCCGAGTGGCCGTGAAGTCCAGGCACAGGGGCTCGATGTCGTCGATCTTCTTCACCATCATCGCGCTGTTGTAGATCTCGTCGTCAAGGAACTGCAGGTCGGAGAACGAGATCGGCACACCGAGGATGTGCTTGAGGAACGGCAACGCTAAGTGCACTGGCATCAGGTGCTCCTCCAGAATAGCCTTGCCCACCAGACGTCCGGCAAACTCAAAGTACGCCAGGTGCTCCTCACGCAAGCTATCTGAGATCGGGTTGATCCAGTAGCTGCGTTCGTCACCGACCGTCGACGCAAAGAGGCCAAACTCCGGGTCAAAGAGCTCCGCGAAAAGCAGCGTGAACCACTCGCGCATGACGCCACCGGCATCCAGCGCCGGCTCCCCGGCAAACACAACGCGCCAACGCTGGCGGAGCTGGTACGGCTTCATGGCTCGCACAAGCTCGAACGAGTCCTCCAGCAAATGGTCGCGTCGCACCACTAGCTCGGCGTGGCCAGACTCCCAGGGAAGCCACAGTCGGTGGATTTCGGTCGAGAACCACCGGATCTTGTCTGAGAACGGCAGGTTGTGCACTCCCTCGAGGTTCATGATGAGCTCCGAGGTGCCCGTGCCGTCCATGATGTTGATGCGGTAGTGGAAGTCTGTTGCCACGACGTCCGACTCGTTCAGCACGAGCCGGCCGACCGAGTCGCGCACACGGATGTAGCCAACTGAGAGGTTGCTGTCGCGCTCGCCGTTGATGTACCGCGCGATCGAGAGACGCTGGCTGCCTTGGTCGCTGTCGATCGAGTCTCGGTTCGACGGTAAGCGGCTCATGCGCACCCACCGGTGAAGCCCGTCGTGCGTCGGCATGCGCTTCCACTGCAGGCGGCGGCTTGCTGCCAGCTGGAGCTTACTTAGGTGCGGTGGCGCACCCGAGAGGCTGCTACCGGCGCCGCTGCTCGGCCGGCCTCCACTGAACGAGTTGCCACGCGAGATGGCGTCGTCGCCGCCGCCCACGATGCTCAGAGACGTGTAGGGCTCGGCCTCGCCGATGCGGTCCATCCGCGCGTCCTTCTTGCGCGAGTAGCCAGCGCTGTGCTTCTTCTTGGCGCGGAACTTGTCGTGGCCGCGCATGGTCTGGCACAGGTCGCACATCTTGCGCTCCGGGTGGTTGCGGAAGTGGCAGACGCCGCAGCGCCACAGCATCTGCTCCATGAAGCTGAACGTGCGTACAAACACAGTCGGCGTCGTGAGCATGGGGGCCACCATAAGATATACCGGCGCCGAGGACAGCACCCACCTGTCGTTGAGTTCCTCACGGTAGACGTCGGCGGGCTCCGTGAGAAAGACCTGCGTGGCGAGCGCCTGCTCCTCCCGCTGCGCGCGCAGGCGGCGCAGGAAGAGCGCGATGAGCGCGATGCCCAGCACTGCGAGCAGCGTGCCCACTACCGCGATCGCTGTCAGCCCCGACATGGCCGCGCTGCCTCTGTACCTCGCCTACTGGCGCTGGGAGCGGCGACCAGGTAGGAACCGACCGCCTTTCGCCTTTCGCCTGGCGGGTCTGTCTGTGCGTCTCGGCGGGACGGCGCGCGCGCGGAAGGAACGCGTGTGAGGACCCCCGGAGCCGCCGCCTGTGCTTCTGCGCGTCGTCTGTCTGCTCGCCCGGCTGGTCCCGTCGGTCGATGGCCGCGCAGGAGGCGAGTG
>JAADYB010001037.1:0-10050 GCA_023338075.1 Phytopythium litorale | reverse complement strand
GCGCGAGCTCGTGTACTCCTGCACGTCCTCGGGCGTCTCGGGGTCCACCCACGGCTCGACGCCCGACCGCGTCTCGAGCTTGACGAGCGGCAGCGTGTGCACGCCCGCGGGCACGCTCGAGCCGGACCCAGACGCCGACGCGCTCGCACTGGAGGACGACGAAGAGGAAGAAGAGGACGCGGCCAGGACGCCGCCGAGGGCGACGGCGGCCGCCAGCGCCAGCCGTCGAGTCATCAGCAGCCTGCTATCCGAAGTACGCGCGCGAGGCGGTCGTTGGCGAATGGGCCACCCCCGGGTCTGCAGGCACGCGCGAGCAGCATGCGGAGGAGGGAGCGGCCGCCCGAGGGGGATGCGCGCGCGCGGACGACCCGGTGGACCTGAACGAAGGGCCGACGAGGGCCGCTCTGCGCTCCTTTCTGCGCGGCGAGCGACGCGACGACCCGCGCGCCTGCCATGTTGTCGGCAACTTGTTGGGCTCCTTTGACATGCGAACACCCACACGACGAGCGCCAGTGGGATGTGGAGCCTGTGGGAGTTGATAGCTGACGATTTGTGATGGGCGACTGATCGTGAGCAACAGCATGTTCTGTATGTGTAGCGACCTGCGAGAATGAGTTTTTGGTATCCGCATCGGCTCTCGAGCGGCGAGAGACCAGCCGGCGAGCCAGCCAGACTGGATTCATCGCTTTGCTGTTTGAGGTTGAGCGCAGCGTGGTGGCGGACCGAGCGGGAGCCGAGCGCGCCAGTGCCGAGCCCGCATCGACACACGTGGGCCGATGCGGCGCGGCGGATCGGGGCATGGAGGCAGGTCTTCCGGCGCGCTGCTTGGTCGTGAGAAGGGCTGAAGTTCAGCCAGATTTGCTTTTTGCTGTGATTCGGCCTTTCTATGGCGGATATGTAATGATTCGCAAAAAAAAAAGAGAGGAGGTCCTCTTTCTGTCAAAACTAACAGTAAATAATGCAGTGAAATCGTCAGTCTCCTTTGACAACTATTCTGCAGTACAAAATTGTCTGTTGTTCGGACCTGCACCTAATTGACAAAGAAAAACAAACAAGCAACATTCTCGGGCCACGAAAGTCGTTGGCATTGTAGACATTCAATAAAGTTCTATCGTGAAATCAAGTTTAACATTATTCAGCTGCAAGATGAGAAACTAGAAGTCGCAACTCTATGTATAATTGGTAAGAGGTTCAGACTACTCAAGCAAATGACTTACATATTTTTATCAGATTTCAACTGCTGAGTCCAATGTTTGAGAATTGTTTTATCCTGCATGAGAATCAATTTCTCAGCTCATCGAGATCTGCCAGAAAATGGCATCAATTGTTGCAAGTGCAGTGTTTTGTAGAATTTCATTGCTGGTGATCGTAGAATAAAATACGTCGCACGAATAATTCCGAAACACAACGAAACAAAGTGAACGATGTTCTCCATTCGAGAAAACCAAAATCTAGGAGAGATTCCTCGGCAACATTTTCAGTTTACTGTATTTGGTTATAATACCGCTTTAGCGAGTCAAATTAATCTTATTTAGTCGTCCTGTGGAATTAAAATAATCACTGACATGGATCCAGTCTCACCGAACACAACTGTATTTTTGGCTTGCTGTCATCAAAGTCAATGTAAAGATAATTTAGATAGTGATGGAAGTGATCCGGTTTCGGGCGTTGGACTCTTCCGCCGGGATAAATTCGCCACACACATAGACGAATGTATTGAATGTCGCAACCAAATCAATATGCTAGTATTTTATGTCCGTGGTCAGAGGCAGCGTTGAGACAGACGATTCAGCTGAAGATAAGATCAATGATGGAGGAAGTCAAAGAAAATTACATGGCCGAAACTCTTTACACCCTCCCAACCACAATATATCGGAGGAGAATTACAAACGCAAACAAGGTGTAAGAGACGCGCATTGATTGTGTCTGGATAGAAAAGCAATATTATGCTTGATTTTCCCAGACGAAAATGTACTGGCACATGGTACTACGCACCTTTCATCTTGAGTAATTTCTATGTCCCATGCTTGAGATCGCATGTCGTGGGTTCAGATCCGACATCCCGCTTATGACAAGAAGCACCAAATAAATGTGCTTGTTTCTGTATAACGTGTTTAACCTTTTGTGAAGCCTCACGAGGCGCCACTCGAACTGGATTGTGTCAAATTGCCACGATTGACAACGTTGAGAGAATAATCGTCGTCATTATATTCATCATCATCTGCTTTGCGCTTCCATTTGGAGTTCCATTGCATAAACAAAGTATTCACAAAATTGCTTAAAGTCTGGACACATTTCCCATTGATCATCCAATTGTCGATGATACGACATTTTAATCAGTACAAACATCGTTGTAGGCATAAAATAAACGCATTATCAACATTGCGCGAGTGGGTAAGTGAGGATATTTATCCAAATGAATCAATCCACAAACTAAATATATATATATATCAAAAATGTGCATTCGCCTTTGCTGTCGAAGCTTCAAGTCAGCCCATGACCAAGCCACATCATGTCATCACCCACATGGTTGGTGTTCGCATTTGATTGACTCAAGTACATCGTTGAAAAGATAGAGTGACTCTGCTTGCTCAAACAATGGGGTTATAGCTGCAAATACGGTGCTTGATCTCCCACATTCCCTGTGCTTTCTGCAAAATTGCGTCTATTTCTTTCCTTGTCTGTGATGGTATCCTATGTGGTTCATAACCCAGCGCAACATATCTTCTGATAGTAGTTTTGCAATGTTTGTCGCCTAACGTTCTGCGCAATCATGGCCAATTTGACTGGGCGACGCAGCATGTAGCACTTGTCGACAACATGACGAATAACTGGTCGTGGCTGTCACTGAGTAGTGATTATTTTACGCTCACATACGACATGCAAATTGTATAAAATGTGAATGTTGAAGCACTGAATGTTGTATCGGATTTGATGCCGTAGAGCACCGAACCGGGCGGGGGTCGTGCTGTTTTCATGGTTGATCTCGGTTAATTGCGTGGGAACAAATTATTCTACTGAACCTGGTTGTGTGGTTGTGCCTGTGATTCGTTGGTGGCACGGATCAGACAGTGCAGTACCAAAAGTGTGAGCTGGACATGAGAAGTGCCACCATAGCCACGCTGTGTGTCGGCTAGCAATAGTAAAAGAGGACCCACTAACCGCGCATTCAAACCTCCAAACCATAGCTGTCATTAATCCTCCTCACACTTCAATACCGAAGTCAACATGGCTGAGCTTATATCACAACGATGAGTTCGCACTTAAAAACGCCAGCACCTCGAATGCAGCGGAGCGAATGCCATTGCGCTGAGGGGTTATTATCATCAGACACATGGACAACAGGCGCTCGCACGCATTGGACGTCGGCGGGAGTACCATTGCGAGCGTGAATTTGTGGTGTAGCGGAATTCCTCCAGACGGTCAGTCACACAATCGCCTGACGGGGACATACGGAGGGGTTGCCCCGATGAAGTCAGATTTGTCACGTTGTGTTTGAGGCTTGATGCCTTCACGAACTCAAGAATGAGCTGTGAAACGACTGTCAGCTCGTCTCCATCCACATTGAGGCCGAGTGAAGCCATGGCATCTTGAGGTGTAATGCTTGCCGTCAAAGCGTACTTTATAATGTTTGAGTGCCTGGATGCTTAACGTAAGGTGTTCGTTGGGAATTCAATCGTTCCAACTTATGCAGGTCTTCCCTGGGTGGCCCTTACGGGAAGTTAGAGCCAGTCGGGCGTTGTCAAGCTCATCCGCGATCGAATCCAGTATGCATTAAGGGTCGATGAACACTGTACGGCCACAAGCGAAGTCTAGAAAATAACATGGCCGCTAGAATCAAGTTGCCTATTGAGAACCACGTGTTGAACTGAGTGGTTCGTCGCATCCTGAAATGCAACAAGGTCAGCATCACCTACACTTTGCTGCTTCAGAGGCAACAGACATAGGTCTCGACGATGGTGAACGAGCACATCCCTGACCAGGACCAACTCTCTTTCAATAAGCTCGTGATGAGCCTGCGAAAGAGCGATATCTCTGCCATGATCGCGATCTTCAGGATTAGGGCTGACGAGATCGTGAATGATCATGAGGTGAAAGCCATGTTTAGCAACGAGCAAAAATCGATTATGTTTGCTCTGAAACCTGTCTCCTGAGGATCGTCAAGTGGAGTTGACTTGTCTCGTCGAAGTTGTGACGTAACGGCTTGTCAAGACGGAAGATAATACACTACTTGACCTGACCGTGGGGTGGGTACAGAACTAAAAAAAGGATCCGACAGGTGAAGCAATTGAGGTCGTATCGACTTCATCTTGAGTCGGGCGTTCTGTTCACATCCCCTTGTCATCGAGAGCCCAGAACAATACTGAACGAGCTAGACAGCAGCAACCGTAGCCTCGACAACCGCAAACACTCCGGCAATGTAACGCTTAGCATCTTATAGCAGACGGACATCAAGGTTGAGTGCAACTTGGTCAATTTTCGGCTGACAAACGAAAGTGGTAGGTGATCCTGCACCACTCACTCGCACCACATGTAAATGTCGCGGGATTGCGCATCCCGAAATGGTTGACAAAGCACGTTGGGTGTGTCACCCGGAGGTAGGTCAATCGGTTGGTGTACTCATTTGCACTCTTGAACGATTTGGGGTATGTCGAGCGTATTTTGTCGATTTTCTCAGTATTTGAAAAATGTTAAAAAGAGCAGTTTTACTTGTTGTAGAGCATCACCTTGGATTGAGTAGAGTTTATTTACTGGGATTTGTTTTTATAAATGCAATATATGACTGAAGAGCTATCCAACACCCCAAAAAACGTTCAATGGCTTGTCGACCATCTTTGTTCTGAAGTTAATACACAGAAATTTGCAGCTAACACATGCACAATCTAGACCAAACAGTTGCGAAAACATATGGCGGAACGTTGACATGATTTGAGTAAAAAGGAGAGTTATTCACTGCTGAAGACATGGGATTTGGCCTGTTGACCGTCCTTCTTACCGCACAATCGACCACCCCGTCGAAACCTCAATAAACACTTGACATTCTGTATGAAACAAAACAACACAAAAATAATGAAGGCGAACAGGTCTGAATACAAATCCCCGACCAACTGAGCGTTTCCGAGATCCATTGCACATGAGTCGTGGAGCGATGAAAATATTACATTGAACTGCGGCTCCCTGAAAGTCGATGGTGGCCGTGTAAGCTGCATGGGGACGCAAACAAAAATGGTGGTTGCTGATACCATAGTAATATTGTGTTATTCTATAAAAAGTATACTTAATGAATGAAATAGATTTTGTATGACCCTTAGTATGTAAATTTGTTTTTCTGGCGCACAAACATTTAACGACAACATCATTGGCTCGAAATTTATCAGGGATTATATGTGGTTAAAATGTTGTCGGGAGATGAATGCCACATAAAGTCAATACGTATATATGTAATATTTATAATGTTAACCTTTACATTTCAGCGTCAAGTCGCGCTTTATTGATATCAATAACTTTTTAATGTTTCAGTATCATTTTGTTGAATTTTAGTGTTCCTCTAGAAGTCTTCGGCACATTGAGAGACCGGCTTCTGCGATTGTCCTGGGCCACCATGGATGTAGTCATCATGATGGAAAAATATGAGCTTGAAAACAATATGACCAAACACTCGGCAAAGGTGCAGAATCGTATCAATTGGATTGAGCAGCATCCAGTTCATGAATGGGACGCTGTTCAATCCAATTGACTCTGCCCAGACCTGGTGTTCAAATCAATTTAATGACAAGTTAATGTCACACTGCCGGCAGTTATGCAAGCTGTTGAAGTGGCACGTCATTTTTGGATGGGTTCACGCGGTGTTGAGGAGACGCCCGATTTGTAACTGTTGTTAGGATGATTTCATTGGACCAAATGGTGTCGATGGAGACGTGCTGATGCGCCAAGTGGGATAAACCACCTGATGATTGAGTTTTTGTTGCGCGGCGGGTCCGAGGGGTCACCCACCTCAATCGTGCTGACAGCGCGCTGAGACCAGAGGCTCACTTCATAATTGTTCCATTCGAATACAATCTGCTTCAACGTTCAGGAAGTGCCATCGGGTTCTAATTAAAGCCTGTTGTTTTTGCGCTAACTTCCTGTTTTCAGCGTTATTTACTCTGAACACCTATCACATACACTGATTACCAGTTTTGTAAATACTGCGCTGAATCACATCGCGCGAAACAGTCGCGTGGTCATCGTCGCCGATCCTCCTCGCCACGCGATGACGAGGCTCGTCCCGTCACCATATCAGCGATATCATGGCAACTGTTCAGAGCGCGCGATTGCATAAAACAACCAAATCTGCTCAAGCATAAAGTAATCAAGTGATCTATTCCCAGTCACTTTATAGTGCGGGTAAAGTGGAATGGGAATCGACAAGCGTACGTGAAAAAATACATAACAACGCCCGAAACCACTGGGTCCCGTACCTCCTTTGTGCAATCGGATCCTAAAAAAACGACGATTATACAGTTTCAAGAGGTCAATTTAAGCTCCAAGATTGAGCGATTTGCTTAGAGTCAAACCCTCTGCTTATATTTAGAAATATAGCTTCGGCGAAATTTTAGCCACAACGACCCACCAATTCAGCGCTTTGGGGGAGGGAAATTTACAGACATTGCTCACTTCTCAACCCATCTCAAGCATCACACATCGTCAACAAGAAACGTACGGTGTATGGAGCATCACTGTGCGACGGCGACATTTCCTTCTGCGACGTGCACGTGCACTACCATCGAGATCGAGACCGAGTCCACAGTCGTCGGGTCCACAACGTGACACAGCTGACTACATCGGGGTAACTCCTCCATGAGTCGAAGTTGGGTGTGTGTGTAAGTGGCCGTCTGGAAGATGTCAAAGACCGCGCTGCACCACAGAGGCAAGAGACTCCGCCTCGAACTCTCGGAGCTCCTCAAATCTGAAACGTACCGACCAGACGTAGACGCCGTTGGACGGGCGGACAGCAGCGACAACGCCGACGAAGTCGCTTCCTTCAGTCGTCGTGTAGATGCTCACGTTGCTCTCGTTGACGACACACCGTCCGACCAGGTACAAATGACCCCTTGCAGACGCTCACCGTTGAATCTGCTCGCTTGGTCAAGCAGCCCAACATCGACTGCAACACCACGGCATCGGGGAGGCTCGCATGGACGCGGTCCTCGGTAGAGTCCGTATTGGGTCGTGTGTGGATCAGGTCGGACGTTTGGGTCAGACCATTTTTCAGATCGAAACACCCGACCTAACCGAAAGTCAGACCTCCCGAATCCTTGCAGTCGGTGCTCCAATCCAAGTTGCGACTAGATATTCATCAATTGGGAGTAAGCACTGGGGTCTATCTAGTACAGGTGTCAACGCCTGACCCGACGGTGAAACTGCTCTGTGTTCAAGCCCCATAGTGGCTATGAAGCCGTCCTGCCTCGCACAGGCGAGAGTCCAAATTCGCCATATTAGAAACTGGCAACGGCAGTTTAGAAACGGCTCGGCGGGCCGCCGTTATGCATGAGCACACACCTGTTATTTGCTGGCATGCAGCAGATCAGCACGAGCAACCATAGCATTGTATCGATATGAAGAAGTAATATTCATGAATAACCTGCCGTCGCGACGAACTCCCGTTCTTACTGCACAGCCTCGTAGTCAAACAAGGAAGCTGGCTCAATTTCAGACTCTGCGCCGCTGCTGTCGTCTTTGATGTCAGTCGGGATTCTGCCGTGCCTTGTGTCATCAGCATCGTTAGCCCTCCTGTCACCCTTGTCACCGCTGCAGCTGTCTTGATCTTGCTGCATGTGTTCGTCCTCGCTTGACACAGACTCGGTGACAGCATCCAAATCTAGAGCAGTAGGCAGGATATCGCTCTCGATAGGACGACGTGCAACACTATAGCCTCAGAAACTTCGACCAGCAAGACGTGACGACGCGAGAGCTCTTCGATGGTCGTCACGAATGTCACCATGTTTGGATGAGGAGTGGCAAAGGCCGTGTTCATTTCACGGTTAAACCGCTCGAGTGGGTTGTTCGCGCGCGCCACGACGCGATCAGACATCCCATGGACGTTCCAAACGTCAAGTGTGAAGCGGTCAATCCATGTGCGCCGAAAGTTGGCCCAGATAGCTTTCCAGTTTGACTGCGCGTACAGAATACCATGCTGGCGGTATCGGTCCTCGATCTATACCTTCACCCACGTGATTCCTTTGGTAGGAATTTCGTCTGGGGGAATCAGAGCCAGCGCATCCAGCATCCCGTGATCCATCGTAACGCGAGTCGCAGGCTTCGAGATCGATAGCTGCCGCATGGCGCGCCGAACAGCTTGTTTGAAGTGAAAGAGGCATCCAATCATATCAGCGTCCGGAAATTGAACTTGAATGGCTCGGAACAGACCAGCTTCAAAGTCGCAGACGACCTCTGCTGGCTCAAGTTGCTGGTCAGAAGCCTGGATGAGGTGATGAAACATGTCCCCGTATGAGTTCGATGTTCGTGATATTGTTAGCACGAAGAAGACCGGCACATAAAACCACTCGCTCTGTCATGCACCATCACGATCATGCACTGCTTGAACCCACGAGGAACAGAGCAGAACGTGCCGTCCACGAATAGTGTAATGCCCATGTGCTTGAGCAGAGCGATCAAATGCGGACTCGCCCATCCGATCATGCGCTGGGGTGAACATTCGCTGGTCACGTTCATATTCTGGTGGAACTGGAAAAAGTTCAACGGTTGACCTTAAACTCGTGAAAGCTGGGCCACTTCAATCCTTCCGTGCATGTCACCTCCGAAATGACGCGTATGCACGCAGTACACCCGTCCAAGCACATGTTGCTGAGTAAACCCTCTCAATGCTCCAACCGCATCTCCTTGATAGAACTGTTCGTTAACAATCTGCCAGATCTGCAGCGCCATGGTTGCGAGATTCCCGAGCGCCAAGCTGTCAACCGCTTCTTGAATCACTTGGTAATGCCCCTAGCTTCTGGAACTACTGTCGCATCTCTGCGGTAAGATTGGGCCTCGAAATTCATGTACTGCATCATGGAAGACACGAGGTTGACTTTGCCGCGGCATCCTGTTGAGCGATATCTCGCTGTGCCACGGTACTCTGGACAACGCGCGTCTGCTTACCAGAAACGACGATGGCGAGCCCGAGGTGCGGAAGAACAGAAATGTCCTGCGCTGCTCCAACAGTGCTTGCAGGGCCAACTTCTGGAACCGCGACGTCAACGCTGCCCGCAACATCCTCGAACTGCTCGCTACCAGACTGATGGATCTCGGGAGGATTGCTGCCTTCGATCGAGGGTGACGCGGGTCTCATCTCCGTGCAACGTGGGTGGGAAGGATTTCGGTCCGTCATCACGCCACCAGGTCAGTTCGATCGCTCGAATTCCGATCGCTCGATTCGACAGTCCAAGATAACCACCGCCAGATGACGTCAAGTCGCTGGCGACACGTTATGCAGCACCACGGTCGATATTGATCATTAGTCAGTCGTACGAGTGGAACGGGGTGGCACTCTGGCTCTGCTCGCTCTCGTCGTCGAAGACGCCAGAGCGCGTCGACGTGAGGCTGACAGTCGACTTGGCGATGTACATGTCCGTGTCGTCCATCAGAGACTGGCGAGCCTGCACCTTCTGCTGGATCTGCAGCTGCCTCGCGCGCTTGGCGCGGCGCCGGAAGGTGACGGCGATCAGGACGATGAGCGTGATGCCCAGCGCGATGGCCGCCACGATGAAGACGGCATACAAAGGCGGGCCATAGCTGTAGTCGTCCAGATCGCCGGTCGCGGTCGTGGCCACGAGCTGGTACGTGCAGCGCGGGCCGCCCCAGTACTCGTTGATGCACTCGCACTTGTTGTTGGTGCACTGGCCCGTGCGGAAGGCGTACTCGACACTGTACGGGAAGTTGCAGTCCTTGTAGTCGCGGCAGGGAGCGCCGCCGATCACCTCCACCCACGTGTTGTCTGCGTCCGTGTACTCGTCGATGTGGTCCTCGATCCACTTCTTGGTCGGGTGCGTCGAGGGATCGCACCCG
>JAADYB010001036.1:0-10075 GCA_023338075.1 Phytopythium litorale | reverse complement strand
CGGCGGCGGAAGCGCCAAACAGACAGGGGCGTCGGTGAGGAGCCTCCCTCCACGCGAAGCGCACGAGTGGGAAGACAGAGCAGAGCGTGGGCGACGCAGACGTGGGGTGTCCGCTGCTGCTTCGCTAGGCCGCGTCTGGCAGGGGAGAGCGAGCGATCAAGGCGCGTTCCGCCGTTCGAGCGTCCGCGAGCGAGCGTATAAAGGACAGCCGGCGGCTGGCTTCCTGGGAGCGATGGAGGCGCTGCGGGGCGTGTTCCCGGACGTGCCAGTGGCGATTCTGCGCCGAGTGGTGCGTGCGGCGGGCTGGCGAGACTGCCCTGTGAGGGCTATATATGGGGCTCTAATGTCTGTGGGCTGTGCTGGGGGACACGCAGCTGGAGATCTGCGACCACAGCGTCGAGGCAGCGTCCGAGTGGATCCTCGAGCACGACTGGCGCGACCTAGAAGCGCAGGACGGTGCCGGAGAAGCGGAGGGACAGGAGGAGGGGAGGGACGCGGCGAGCGCGCCGGCGGGGGAGGACGCCGGCGTGGAGGAGACGACAAGGCCGCAGACGGTGGTTGTGTCGGCGGGGACGGTCGCCGGGAACTTCGCAGCGCGAGAGCGGCGCCGAGACGGCCACGGACAGCAGCGCTTCTTTGCGCGCTCGTCGATTCTGAGCGCGCGGTTCGACGACTCTGGCGGCGAGCAGGACGGCGACAGCGACGAAGGCGAGGAGGAGGAGGAGGACGAGGAGGACGACGAGGATGAGGACGACGACGACGACGATGATGATGACGACGAAGACGACGACGACGACGGAAACGCCTTTTTCGACTCTGGAGATGATGCGTTCGCGCAGAGCATGCTGCCGCCGCTATCCAAGCGCGTCAAAGTGGCCAAGGGCGACGAAGAGAAGGCCGGCGCCGACGGCTTCTGGGTCGCCTTTGACGACGTCGTCGTGAACAAGAACCTCATCGGTGCGTGCTCGTTGTATCCTTCTGACGATGTTGGTTGGACGGCTGATTGGTTGCGTCTGCATTTCAGAGCTGTTGAACACAACGCTGAGCAAGCTCGCCCACAGCCGAGTAGTGTTGCTGAACCAGCCGTCGGGGACGATCGATGCGGTGTGCTTTCCAGTTGTGTTGGCTCTGAGGTACTCCGTTCAGTCGTCTGACTGATCAGTTGCGCTGTGGTTGCAGTCGGCAGCCGCGATGAAGCTCCACTCCGTTCTGGCGCAGAAGGACGCGAGTGCGAGGGATTCACGGGAGGCTGTCGATCCGCCGCGAACTGCAATCAACAATGGCCGGATATCGCTGAGCTCACTGCTCAACAGCAGCAGCCCGCCTGCCGCCATTTCACCGATTGAATCGAAGGTGTCAACGATGCCTTCGTCCGGCGTCGTGGGCCAGAAGCGCAAGCGGGTCGACGACGAACCGGAGACCACACGTCGGGGCTTTTTCGTACGTGCTTCGCCCAATCGGATGGTTGGTGCGAGGACGGCGTCTCTGACTGCGGTGGCGTTGCCGCTTTGCGCAGGCGCATTTCTTTCCCGTGAGCGACCTGGATATGATCTGGCGCTCCGTAATGCACGCCCACTTGTTCAACAAGCGGTTCGGCGAGACCATCGAGTTCCATACGGCGTCGTCCGGACTGTGAGTCGGACGCAGCTGTGCTGTGCCGCCCCGGTTTGTGATTGCTCACGCTTGTCTCCTTGCTGCAGATTTAACAGGCGCGACTTTGACGAGTTGATGCACTTGCACTCGCACTCGGCGGCAGCGCGGACTCCCTCGCTGAGCCTGTCGCCGTTCACCCCGCTCAAGTGCTGCCTGATCTTACCGTGCACCGCCAGCGACGAGGAGATCTTTCGAGTGGGCAAACACGTCCACAGTCTGCTGAAACTCAAAGGAAGCCTGTACTACCGGACGCTAGACGACCCGAGCTCCAGCGAAGCGACGACCGACAGCACCGATCGCCGGAACACGCTCTCGGACCTGCTGGGCGAGGACGGCAAGATGACCGAGGACTCGTTTCGGCGATTTGCGAAGTACCGCATCAAGCGAGAGGAGGTGCGTCGCGCGCGCGCGCGCCGTAGCCTTGATGAAGCGTACCGGCTACAGTCTAACCCTCATGGCTGTGGTGCTCCGCAGTCAACCGCGAAGGACACTGCCGATGATGCTGGGAAGCAGCCGGTCGATCATTTCCTTGGCTACCAGCGTCCGCGAAGCGTCGACTATTGCCTCCAGATCCTCAAGACGGATGGTTGGGACCGGCAGCTGTCGAGCTAGGAGCGCCTCGGTTCCGAATTCTCAACACGAGCAGTAGTTTAGTGCAAGCAGCAGCAGCGTCGTTGCAGCGACGCGGACAAGCGATTAGGAACGGCATCAGGCGCGTGGTAAACAGCACCCGCAATGCTGCAGGATGCGGCGACATGTCGCATCATTGTCGTCCATCAAACCCGGCAACTCTCGCGCTCCCGGGAAGTGTTGGGCCGCAGACATGAGCATCATGTTGTCTCGCTGGCCGCGCTTGCTCCGCGTGATCGCGACGACAGGTATCACCTCAACGCGTCGGTCGGGCTGTCCCTTGCCGATTTGGACTGCTACACTCGACCGCGAAACGAGTGGTCAGCGGACAAACGCGAGTGTAGCGGCGAGGTCGACGGCCGAGCGAGCCATCTGCAGTGCGGCAGACTGGGAGGCGGTTGCCTTTTGCATGACACGCATTCACAGCCGGCAGGTCGCCGCGCAAAGACGAGCATGAGGAGACCGCCGGTCATGGCGAATGGGATGCGCTTCGACGAGGGGTAGGGCTGAGCGTGAAGTGTGGTCGAGAGTCTCTCGCTCGAAGCGAGCGCCGACTGCGTGCCTGCGCCGGTCGCCTCGGAGCTCGGCGCTTTCAGCAGTCGCGACGCGTCGATTGGTTTAATCCGGTGGACGAGTGCTGGTCAAAAGGCGACGACTGGAGGGACCGGACATGCCACCATCGAAATCAAGCTTTCGCGGGCCGTGTTGCTCTGTCAGTCTCCGAGTCAGCCATTTGAGCGTGTTGTGGCTGTGGATACCTTTGTAAAATCCAAAAGGTTGGAGCTTCACTGATGGTACTGACTGGATGCGTACACATGGTGGACCTGCATAAAATAGAATCATGATGTATTTAGTTCTTCTGAATCGCCTAATCAACTTCGATTTACTTCTTATAGTTCGACACTGCTGGAAACTGGTATTATTTAGTCCAGAATCCATCATTCTGTTCGTTTTTTTGTTTACCCCGACGTCTATGTGTGCAGTGTACAGTATTCCTCAAGAAACCCAACTCCTGACACAAAGATGCGCTTTTCTTTTTCCTGGCCCAATCGTCCCGCGTGTTGCGGCTCATCTCCGCACGAGCACCTGACTTGGGCTCTGTATGGTCCACATACAAACACGAAGTTCCTCGCCCATTTCTGCGCCGGCCAACACGCCCTCCAAACCTCTTGCCCCCACTATGGGTTCGCCCACCCGATCCGCTCCGCCTGCATGCTCACTCCGCGAACGTATCAGTCGCCACCTCCGCCTCAAGCTCTCCAGCTTGCGCGCCACACGCCCGCGGCCACCGCTCTCCTCTCGCCCGCGACCATGGACTCTACGGACCGCCGGTGGCCGAGCATTCATGCTGCTGCCCGGTCTCTGTCCGACGCGGCGGCACCCATTGTCGTCCGTGCAGGATCGGCGGCGGGCTGGCCGAGTGACCATGGCTACGTCATGTGCGGCGGCAGTGCGGGACTGCGCCGCTCCTTCGAGCCTGGCTGTCATTCCCGCTTTTGCGCGCTCCGCCCCACATCTCCTGCCTCGAGCCACGCTTCGGTCCACTTGAAGTCCGCGGAGAGCATCCATCCATCCTCATGGCGAGCTTAGCGCCACCTCAGCTGAGTCGCAGCCACCGCTGGCTGGCGGCCGCGGCGGCGTCCATGCTGCTGCTGCCGTCACTAGCGGAGGCCAAGAGCGGCAACCAGATGGACTTTGCGGCGTGCCCCGTGCGGCACTCGCCGCAGTACTTCTGCTGCGAGTACTCGTCGACCACCCGCGAGGTGTTCACCAAGTACAACCGTCCCGTGGGCGGCGCCTACGAGTCGTTCTACGCGGCGGGCTGGGACGACCTGCTGCGGCAAGTCAACTTCCCGTACCACAAGTTCACGCCCGACACGCCCAAGTTCCACTACAACGACCCGAGCGCGGTGTGCCGCGTGCAGTCGGTCGTGGTGGCGGGCGAGCTGTCGCAGTCGCTGCAGTGCGCGACCGCCAACGCGTCGCTGGCCGACGACTCGCGCGACGCGAGCGTCTTCTGGACCTTCGCCTCCAACGTGCGCAACAACAACGCGTCCTTCCCGGTCGGCGCAACCTGCACGAGCCTCATGACGTCGGACGGGTCGGTGGACTCGGCGGCGAAGACGGCCTGCGTGTCCGACTCGACCGCGACGACGCCGCGCTTCACCACCTTCGTCGAGGGCCCACTGGTCGCTATCTACGCCGTCTACGCGTGCGTCCTGGCGCTCGTGGCGCTCTGGGCGGGCTTCAAGCACCTCGCGCAGCGCCCGTACCAGCAGGCGGCCTCTACGTCCGGGCCGAACGCTCGCAACAGCACCGTCAACGGAGACACCATGAACCAGAAACTGCTCGACACGCCTGGGAGCGCTCGCGCCTCGGAGACAATGACGCCCACGACCGGCAGTAAGGACAGCGGTGCGCTGCTCCAGACCGGGTACTCGTCGTCCGTGCCGGGCACGCTGGCGCTGGCGATCGTTATCCTCGCCACCATTGGGCTCAACGTGCTCATCATGATCGTGATCGCCGACTACTATGGCCGTTTCAGCCCGCCGCTGTTCGACGCGTCCGAGGACAACTCGATGGTCTTCTTCGTGGTCTGGATCATCTCGTCCGTGTGGTTCGTGGTCGTCGTGCAGACGCAGGGTGCGCTGCTCAACTTCTTCCGCATGCGAGCACCGCTTAGCCGCTGCGACTATGTGTACATGATCAAGCGCGACGACACCGAGGTGCTGCTCGCGGACCGCTCGGGAATCTCCGACTTGGTCGCCAAGGTCGAGAGCTTCTTCACGCTGCGCAAGTCGGCTGCGACCTCGGGCTACAAGAAGACTGTTGCTGTCCAGAAGTACGCCGACAGCGAGAGCGGCCTCAGCGGTCTGCGCTACGTCGACTTCCAGCACGTCCGGTATGTGTTCGACGCCAACGCCAACCGCTTCGTGCCTGGCCACGTGCCGCTCCCGCGCACGCACGGCGAGATGATCCGCGCCGCCTTCGCGACGAACTGCGGCGCGAGCGGATTGCCTAGCGCCGACGCACATGCTCGGCTCCTCACCGTCGGCTCCAACGCCGTCGACGTCGAGATGCCGACGCTCGCGGTGTCGCTGGCGCAGGAGTTCTTCACGCTCTTCTACGTCTACCAGCTCATGTGCTACTACGTCTGGTACTACTTTACTTACTTATATCTGGGCATCGTCATGACGGTCGTGGTGATCGGCTCGGCCGCGGTCAACATCTACACGCACCGGCAGATGCAGGCGTCGGTCGTCAAGATGACGCGCTACCGCACGCGCGTGACGGTGATGCGCGACGGCTCGTGGACGGAGATCGACTCGCCCGACCTCGTGCCTGGCGACTTGGTCCGTGTGACCGAGAACTGGGAGCTTCCGTGTGATCTGGCGATCGTCAAGGGCGCCACAGTGTGCGACGAGTCCATGTTGACGGGCGAGTCCATGCCAGTGCAGAAGTTCCCGATCCCGGAGCGCAGCAGTGACAAGTACGAGCCGGAGGGACACAGCAAGAAGCACACGCTGTTCGCGGGCACGCGCGTGCTGTCGTCTGGCCGGAATGAGGAGATCCTGGCGGTCGTGCAGACCACTGGCGCGCACACGACCAAGGGCGAGCTGATCCAGTCCATCCTGTTCCCGATCCCCATGCGCTTCAAGTACAACGAGCACCTCAAGCTGCTGATCGCCGGGCTGCTCGTGTACGGCATCATCGCGTGCTACTGCGTCATCGTCTTCCTCACGGGCAACGGGAACCTGACCAACAAGATGGCCGCCTTCTGCTACAGCATCTTCATGATTTCGTGCATTATCAGTCCGCTGCTCCCCGTGGTCATCACGGTCGGCCAGGTGAACGCCGCGCGGCGCCTCGAGTCGCAGGGTATCTTCGCGCTCAATGTGCAGCGCATCACGCTGTGCGGCAAGGTGCGCATCTTCTGCTTCGACAAGACGGGCACGCTCACCAAGCAAGGGCTCGACTTCCTCGGCGTGCGAGCTGTCGACACAGCCAGTGGAAAGTTTGCGGCCAGCGAGCCGCTGACGGCGTCCCAGATCGTGAACTCGGCCGACTCGGAGCATGTGCTCCACGCGCTGGCGACGTGCCACTCGGTCGGCTCGCTCGACGGACGGCTCGTGGGCAACGAAGTCGAGGTGCGCATGTTTTCGGCCACGGGCTGGCAGCTTGTCGAGCGCGAGGGCGAGCGGCCGCGTGTGCAGTCGGAGGCGGACCCGAGCCGCGTGCTGGAGTTCGTCAAGCGGTACGACTTTGACCACCACCGCATGAGCATGACGGTCGTGGTCAAGTGTCTCAAGACCGGGCGACACTTTGTCTTCTGCAAGGGGTCGTACGAGCGGATGCAGCAGTTGTGCATGCCCGGCTCGGTGCCTGACGACTACAAGCATGAAGCGGACCGACTCGCAAAGGATGGATGCTACGTGCTTGGTCTTGGCGTGCGCGAACTCCCCTCGGACTGGACGGAGGAGCAGGTGAATGCGTTCGCCGCCGACCGCAACGCCGTGGACACCGAGCTCAAGCTGCTTGGACTGCTGTTGTTCCGCAACGAACTCAAGGACGACACGGCCTCTGCGATCGCCAAGCTCAAGGGCGGCGACATCCGCGTCGTGATGATCACGGGCGACAACGCCATGTGCGGCTGCTACATTGCTCGCGAGAGCGGCATGATCACTCCAGGCTCGCGCGTGCTTCTCGGCGAGATGGTGGCGACGAGCGCTCCCAGCAGCAAGAGTTCAAGCCAGATCAAGTCCCTCGTGTGGCGGGACGTGGACACGGAGGAGACCCTAACGCTCCAAGATGTACGACGGCTGATCGACAATGGCGGCAACGACGTGGAGCTGGCGGTGACAGGTGCGGCGTTTGACCACCTGGTCGGCGCCGGCGACATGCAGGAGCTATTGCTTTACACGCGCATCTTCAGCCGCATGACCCCCGACGGCAAGGTCGCGTGCGTCAAGATGCACATGGAGACCGGTGCTATCACGGGCATGTGCGGCGACGGCGGCAACGACTGTGGCGCATTGCGGTTCGCGCACACGGGCGTGGCGCTCAGCGACGCCGAGGCATCGGTGGTGTCTCCGTTCACGAGCAAGGCCAAGACGATCGAGTCGGTCGTGGACCTGTGCCGCGAAGGCCGCTGCAGTGTGGCCACTTCGTTCGCGTCCGTCAAGTTCCTCATCATGTACGGGCTGGTGGCGTCGACGCTGCGCATGTTCCAGTACTACCACGCGGTGATCATGTCGGAGTGGTGCTGGATCATGGCGGACGGCGTCACGCTCGTGGGTCTCTCGTACGTCATCACGCTGTCGCGGCCGCTGCCGGAGCTCAAGTCGCAGCGGCCGACGTCGTCGCTGATCGGCCCGACGACGCTCGCGTCCATCCTGGGACAGGAAGCCATCAACGTCGTCTTCCTGAGCTGCAACGTGTACATGCTGACCCACGAGGTCTGGTACTGCCCGTTCTCGCCCGACAGCGTGGACGTGGCCAAGTGGTGGCTGCTGTCGGACAACCACATGGCCACGTCGCTCTTCTTCTCGGTCATCTTCCAGCAGCAAGTTGCCGCGTGGGTCTTCAGCTTCGGGTCGCACTATCGCCTGCCGATCTGGCGCAACTACCTGCTCGTCGCCGTCGTGGTCGTGCTCATGGCCTTCGACCTGTACCTGCTGCTGGGCGAGCCGAGCGTCGTGACGGACCTCTTCCGCATCTCGAGCGGCCCTAACGTGGTCGGGCTGCCTGACATCCCCATGCCGCGCTCCTTCCGGCTCAAGTACCTCGGCATGATCCTCGGTAACGTGGCCACCACCATCGCGTACGAGTACTTGGTCGTGCTCGGTCCCGTGCGCGATTTCTGCCGGCGAAAGTACCACACGGACCGCCTCCCTATGAAGAAGTAAGGTAGGAAGAGCACGAGTAAACGCGAATGAATATGAGGCAGATCACTTCTCGGATTGGACGTCGCTCTGTACAACACGAAGGCTCGCGTGACGGTCACACGCGCTGTCGGTCATCGAAAGCGCTCGGATCATTCTTACACTCCTTGCGTTTGAACTAGGAGGTCGACTCGTGCTACCGCAACTCGTTTTGCAGCCGGCGTGAGCGGGTGCAGGCGCTCTGCTGAGGTCGCGATGCCACTCCGGAGGACGCAGAGACATCCAATCGACCAAGTGCGTTTCAAGTGGTGTACACGGGTCGTCGTCGATGACCGGAAGATCGGAGGCTCCCTCGAAGGCGGTGAACACGGTTCACTCGTCGTTTGCAGTCCAGCGAGTTTGTCGCCCGCCCAGCTTGCCTGGCTTGAGCAGTTTGCTTGAGAACATTGAGCACCGCACAGCACAATGGAGTAAGTGCCTTGGGACTCCCGAACAGGGAGGACTTCACGGAACACCACCGCACCGCAGTGTCCGAGAGCTGCACGCAACTTGTGCAGCGAAGAGCCCGCAGCATATTGCCGTAGGGCATCCCCGCCAGGTCGTCCTCGCTATCGTCCGCTGCCGCCGCCAAGAGCGCCGCGTGTCCGTCTTTCGCGGCTCCGGCGGCTCCGGGGGCCATCGATGCGACGCGCGCCACGAAGGCGGCCATGAACTACTGGATACTCTTGAGGTCGCTCTGCACCTCGCTGGCCGACAGGCTCTTGATGCCATGCACGTCCTCCGGCAGCAGCAGTGTGGCACACGGGCACATTTGATCCAGGGGCGCCGTCTGCGATGGAAGCAGGCGCTCCGGCGACTCGAGCTGGTCGAGCTCCACATGAGGCTGCGCCTGGTGTCTGTGCGCCGGACGGCCGTCCACGTCGGCGTCGTCCATCTCGCGCTTCTCCGCTGCGGCAGTGCTGCAGTTGTCATCGCGAGTGTGAGATTCAAAAAGCGACAGAGTTCAAGATATGATGACATCTTTTGAAAACGACTCGACATTTTGTTGGCGTTACTGAATGTTTGAACAAGAGTACCGCAGCTGTAACCTGTAACAAAGGAAATGCAAGCGTAATGTTGAGAAATTCAGGCAAACTCAAATTTACCAATCTTTGACAGAAAATCATCAGAAAATCACCATATGTTGTGATATTGTTGCTTTTAATACAAAAAGCAAGTACACGATAACATCTAAGAATGTGGTCTACCTTTTTCGAGATTCGATCATAGTTTTGTATTTTTAGTTATGGAAGAAATGGACAGCGATATGGCAAAACTCAATTTTTTACCGGTTATAAATTTAACATCACTACTCCGACGACACTATGTTTTGTATTGCTGTTGTATGTGGATATTGACCAATCATATGTGTTTATGTTGTTTTATCCAATCATGTGTAGGTGACTTCCATAATATTGACCAATTACCTCTTAGAATCTGACTGATATCGGAGAGGCTCTAAATCCGACGTATTGGGTCGGATTCAAGCCCCAGATATGTGTATCGGCATGGTGAGAGCCTCTCAGGCACATATGATTTGGATATCTCTCCCCTCTCCGACAATCAACGATGAGCCTGAACGACCTCAAGCCCGCCAACACCAAGCGTGTGCACTCAACCGCCATTAAGGCTTTCGAGCGCTTCCTCTCTGGCGAAGGGACCAGCATGGATCACGTGAGCTCCATTATCATCGCTGAGCCCAGCCGCGCAAGCGCGATCCTGGTGACGCTGATGGACAAGTTTGGCGTGCACCTCGCCTTCCACGCTGGCTCGAGGGGGGCAACATCTTTCGCGCCATTCCGTTGCTCAGTACTACCGCCAGGTCAAATGCTGGCTTTTGGACGAGTTTCCTGTTCAAGCTGGCGCGGTGT
>JAADYB010001035.1:0-10103 GCA_023338075.1 Phytopythium litorale | reverse complement strand
GCTACCTCGGCACCAACCACGCGCGCGACCGCAGCAGCAACCGGGACAGCGCCGTCTTCCTCACGCCGGGCTGCTACCTCGGGCCCTTCACGTTCCAGCGGCTCAACATGCGGCGCGGCAAGGTCTACGCGCGCACGCCCGTCGTCGTGCTCAGCTGTCCGTTCGAGCGCATTCTCGAGCTCTTCCGCGAGTTCCCGGACGTGGCCGCGGCCGCCAACATCGCCTGGTTCGGCGAGCGCTGCGACCTGGCCAGCGTGCTGCGCCACGCACTGCTCACGCAGCGCTTCCAGGCCTTCCTCGAGGCCGAGCACAGCGACGAGAATTTCCTCTTCTGTCTCGACGTCGAGCGGTACCGCGCCACGGAGGAGAGCGCGAGTCCGAGCGAGAACGGGAAGGGCGGCGTGGACGAGCGCCGGCGGCTCGCGAGACACATATGCGAGCGCTACATCCAGGCGAACGCGCCGAAGGAGGTCAACCTGCCGTCCCACGTGCGCGCGGGCGTCGTGGCGAGCGTGGGGCGGCTGGGCGAGGCCGATGACCCGGGGCTGCCGCTGTTCGACGCGGCGTGGGACGAGATCATGCGGCTCATGACCAAGGACAGCTTCCCGCGGTTCAAGAAGAGCCCGCTGTTCCAGAGCGTGCTCGACTCGCTCGACCCGCTGGCCGGCCGCAAGGGATCCAAGGTGCTGGACGCCTGCCACGCCTTCCGTGACTCGCTGCACGACCTGCGGCCTGGGCAGATCGAGAACGTCCGGAGCAACCAGCTCAACCGCATGATGAGCACCATCCGCAGGTCGCACGCGCGCCACCAGCAGCGAGGGCAACTCGGCGCGCGCTCCTTGACAGCCGCCAACCTGCAAAAGCTGCCGGAGGAGTGATCGACGCGCTGCCCGGCGTCTCGTAGTGTTCGTGTGCGTTGTGAGAAGACAGGAGACTCGACGACAGAGTGAGAAAGAGAGTGACGGAGAGACTGACAGAGCCAACCAGCGTCCGCGCGTGGCCAACGCCGCCGTGTTCACCCCGTCTACACTCTATTCGTGACGCGCCGCGCTGGCCAGTCATCCCCTCACGTGGCGGCGGCGCCTCAAGCCACGAGCGCCTTGAGGCACGCGACAACGTCGCCGCCGGCCTCGCGCAGCTTGCGGTCCGCCTGCTGGGGCGTCAGCTCCATCTCCAGCGCGACCAGCTCCACGTCCTCCTTGCGGACCTTGACCGCCGACAGCGCCTTCTCCCTGTCCACGCAGACACACACCGCCGAGCGTCAGTCGGGTGCCGTGCCTGATAGCAGGATAACCAGTGGACGATAGCCGCACCGCTTGCGCTCAGCCTCCTTGTCGGCCTCCTCCTGCTTGCGCAGCGCCAGGAAGGCCTCCTTCATCTTGTTCTCGTCCATCTGCTTCTCCTCGACCACGTCCGTGAGCTTCTCCAGCGCGCTGCTCTCCTCGGCCTTGCTCTTCTTGGCCGTCTCCTCCGGCTCCTCCTCCTCCTCCTCCTGCTCCTGCTCCTCGTCCGACCCCGCGGCCGCCGCGCCACCGTTCTTAGCCACCTCCTTGGTCGTATCCTTGGCCGCCTCCGCCTGCTTGGCCGCAGCCGCAGCCGGCGCCTTGCCCGCCTTCATCGGGCTGCTCGGACTCATGGTGCTCCTGATGTGATCTCGATCCTGGACCTTCGGTGCTGGATTGGTTGACCAGCGCAGGGGTACGAGTGTACCCGTGTAATCCTGCAAGGTACGATAATATGATCGCTCAGATCTGATCGGGGTCGTAGATCTGAGGAACATGAAAGGAGCAGCTCAATGCAACCATTGCTGGTGCAGCATGGAGTCCGCCGTGGAGACCGCCAGCCACGCGTACCTGGGCGCGCTGGAGGACGTGCAGCACCCGCACCACGCGTACTACGCGGAAGGCGACGTGGTGGTGCTGCCGCTCATCTCCCTGCCCGACATTGTACGCGTCTGTAGCCCACAGGAGACGGCGAAGACGCCGGCAAGCTCACTGGAAGCGACGACGATGTCCCATGGCGCAGGTGCTCTTCCCGGGCGACGAGCTGCCGCTGCGCTTCCTGTCCGAGCAGAGCCTGGAATCCATCCGCGAGCAACTGTCGAGTGAAGGTGCGCTGCTCGCGGTGCTTGCCACCAGCCAGGTAAAGGGTACTTATCGTCCGCGCGAGGTCGCCATCCTCTAGTCCGCCGCCTTACTGATGATGCCCGGCGCTGTGTCTTGCCGGCAGGGAACGGAGGCGTATGGGACGACGGTACGCATCGAAAAGTTCAACGTGGGCGACCGGTGCGCCGCCATCACGGGTGCGGCCAGGCAGCGCTTCCGCCTCCGCCGCGTGAGCCGCGTCAACCTGGGCGGCGACCTCGCAGCACGCGCCGAGGTCGAGATCCTGCCGCAGACGCAGCCGCCAAGCCTGCCGTTCCGCGCGTCACCGGCGTCGCTCGCGAGGCACCGGCGCCGCGGTCTAACGCGCGGGAGGGAGCTCGAGTGCCGCGCGCACTGGAGTCGGTGGGTGTACGACTTGTTCGACGCGCGGGTGCTCGTCGGCCGCGTGCAGGCCATGCTGCTCTCGAGCGTGCACTGCAACTGGTTCAGCAAGCTCCCGGTGGCGTCAGCGACAGGTGCAACAACCCATGTAGACGCGCAGTACCTGACGACGCGGAGCGACCAGCAGGACCCGAGCCTGTTCGCGTACTGGGTGGCCGGCAATCTGCCGCTGTCGACGGCGCAGCGGCTCGAGCTGCTCAAGATGGATAGCGTCGTGCGTCTGCTGCGGCGCGAGCTGGAGATCCTCAACACGCTCGAGGAGGACGTCTTGTGCGCGCGCTGTGGAGGGTTCCTGGCGACGACGCGCGAGATCTTCAGCATGACGGCGCACGGCGCGGCGGGCACGTTCGTCAACCCGGGCGGACACGTGTTCCAGGTGCTCACGCTGCGCGACGTGCGTCGGGAGCACGTGTTCATCGACCCAGCGCGCAGCACCGAGGACTCGTGGTTCCCCGGGTACGCGTGGAGCATCACGCACTGCGGGACGTGCTACAGCCACCTCGGGTGGCGGTTCGACTGCGCGGACGCCGAGCTGCGGCCCGCCCTTTTCTTCGGCTTTCGTCGCGCGGCGCTCGCCTTGTCGGGCTCGCCGGTCGATCGCACCGACCACACCGTCGACGCCTCCTTCTCGGATGCCGAGTCGCTCAGCTCGACGCCGTCGTCACAGATGTCTCCGCGAAGTGAGGAGGCCCCGCTCCTGCTCACCGACGTGGACTGACAGCGAGGGAGCTGAAAGCAGCACGGAATGCGAGGTGTGGTGTCTGGGCATGGAAGTGCCATCAGCTATTGTATTGATGTGGATTCTTTGTGGTCAACGCCTCCGCTGAGTTGTTCGTCTGCCTGCCACGTACACGGCACGCTTCTCGTCGCGCGCCAGGCGTGGACAGACGACTGCGAGCGGGCGTCAAGCGACAGCCTGGTGGCTTGCCGCTTAGTTGTCCGAGACGATCCACGAGTCGAGCGCGCGCTCGTAGTTGCTGATCTCCTCGGGCTTGAACCACATGCCGATCTCATGCTTGGCCGAGTCCGGGCCGTCCGAGCCGTGGACGAGGTTGCGGCCCGTCGAGATGCAGTTGTCGCCGCGGAGCGTGCCCGGGGCGGCCTGGTTGGGGTTGGTGGCGCCCAGGATCTTGCGGCCCGTGAGGATCACGTCCGTGCCCTCCCACACCATGCACACGATGGGGCCCGAGGTGAAGTACTTGACGAGGCCCGGGAAGAACGGACGCGCCGACAGATCCGCGTAGTGGTCCTTGGCGCGCTGCTCGCTCGCCGTCATGAGCTTGAGCGCCACGAGCTTGTAGCCCTTCTTCTCGAAGCGCGCGATCACCTCGCTGATCAGCCCGCGCTGGACGCCGTCCGGCTTGATGGCGATGAACGTGCGCTCGTGCTTGGTGCCGGGCACGCCCGTGTGCGGCACGGCCGGTGCCGGCTTGGCCTGCGCCGCCTCCCACTGGCTCGACGCCGCGAGCGTCAGCGCGAGCGCGCCGGCCGTGGCGGCGACCGCGACGGCCGGCGCGCTCTTCTTGGCGACGGCGGCCTGCGACGTGTGCAGCGCGCGGGCGGCGCTGCCCTTGGCGACGGCGGCCACACGGCGGGAGACACGCGAGAACATGATGAGGTGGTGGAGGAGAGTGAAGAGGCTGGCTGGGTGCTGGACCGCGAGCTTGTAGGGGAATGAGCGAGCAAGCGAGCGAGCGAGCGAGCGAGGGATCCGATCAACGGGTCGTGTGGGCCGGTGGGTGCTTGGATCGCGGGATCGTGGGGTGGAGAGCGCCACAAGGGGGCGTCAGCCGGGTTTGCACCAATCACTGGGCGGTTCAGAGGGTTATAGATTGTTTGAGCCAATCACAGCGCGTTAAACAAATATATCGGAAGTCTACCGTGTTTTGAGCTTTGGAGTCAAATGTTTATCCATTTTTGCAAATATTGGATACGACTTACTACCGTATTTATCCGGTAATGTACGGTACTGTGTCGTTCTCGGAAACCAGCTGGTGACAGGGAACAGGCGACCAAGATGACTTGCAACGCAGGCAGACAGCATTCCTCTGCACGACAAGACCGGCGGGGACGGCAGGCGGGGATTCATTCAGCTGTGATGTAGAGCGTCTGATTCAAAAGACGACGAGGCGAGGCGTGTCCTGGGTATCGACGTATTCTCTGCCAAGTGAAGATTGGTGCGAGCCGCATCGATAGCATGAGGTGATCAGGGCATGGGCATGCGCGACTCCTGCAGCGTCATGCAGCCGTGGCGGGACAAACCGCTGCTAGGACGGCCGCATGCGCCATGCATCGAACCCATTCTCGTTGCTGACTCGTAGGTCACTCCTTCCATGCGGATGCGGATAAGTTACTGTAAACGATTGGCGAGAAGGCGAAGCGGCATCGGCGCACCACCACGGGTGACACGCCCGTTTCTTCACCAACAACAAAGCGACTTGTTGTGGAGCTGTCGAGAGCTCCACCAGCCCCACCTGGCGGCCAAGTCGGTGCCAGCGCTCGGTGCGACACTGACAGCCTCGACACCACGCGCATGTCGACGGAGCTCATGAAAAGGAGCCACCACGGTGGCCCACCTGCTGGGCAAGGCGAGCCGAGCTTCTCCTGCCTGCACCGAGACTCGCGGCGAGGTTTTACTCGGAAGCGCGTGCGCGGAAACCAGCTGCTCGCGGGGTGACCCTGCCAGCTGGTTCCGCGCACCGGCCAGCTGTCATTACTGCGGCCAAGTGGCCCACATGGGCCGGTCTCTCGTGCCGTCGGGTGCGACAGAGAGCGCCGAGGACGACGTCGGAACTAAGAACGCCCTTCCTGCAGCTCCGGTGTATAAGAACTGTCGAGCCGAGGCGAGGGGACCAATTGCCTTGGTGGAGTCTCATGGCGGCCGTCACTTCCCCTTTACTTCGGTTGCCCGCAACCGCAAGTACCTGGCGGCAGCAGCGCTCTCGGCCTGCCTGCCTGCCAATCCCTCCACACACACCCTTCACTGCGCGGCCTCCGCGTCAGTACCTCCCCCCTCCGCAGCGCTCGCTCGGTCTCCGTGCGTCTGGTCTCCGCTATAATTGAGCGAGAGATCGACGCCCAAGCCGAGCCGCGACCGGATTCATTTATACCCGCCGGCCCAGCCACGGCCAGGCTCCGAGCTCGCCCCGCTTTATTTACCCGCGCGCGCGGCGGACGGTCGTGATTGACCCGCACTCTCCCACGAGTACCCAGACCGAGACCGAGGCCGAGACCGAGAGCGAGAGCAGCCCGCCATGAGTCCACGCACGACGCAGCCGCCCGCTGAAGCGCTGGCAGACAGCGCCGTGGCCAAGCAGGACTGGCACCACACGATTGACATGTCGACGCGCCGCACCGTGCTGCTCCACATTCTTGTGCTGCTCAAGACCAAGTACGGCAAGGTGGACGCCAAGATCTCGTACATCGGACGGCGCGCCGAGCTGGCGCTCTACAGCCAGGCCTTCTCCGCGTGGGAGTACTGGAACCCGCAGACGCTGAGCCGCCGGCTGCACTCGCTTGTCGTCAAGCTGCACCTGAACAACCTGGCCGAGAAGGAGGAGGCTGCGTTCACCAAGGACCAGCAAGCGCGTGTGCTGACTATCGGCATGGCTTCCGCCACCGACGACTCCGTCATGCTTTCGCGAACGAAGCGAAAGAGTGACGCGAGCGAACAGGATGTGGCGTCGACCAAGCGCCGCCGCACCGTGTCAGGCGAGGCGAACGAGCCCCGCTCTGCCACCACCTCCACCAGCTGCAGCAATGCGCAGGCTGCGCTCTTCTTCGACGGCAACGCGGACCTCGTGCAGCAGCTGAGCGTTTTCCTCGACACGAGCGACCTGCTGCGGTGCGCCGCAACGTGCACCGCTGCGGCGCAGCAGTTTCCAGTGTTCGTCACGAAGATCGAAGTGACGGCCAACACACTCAAGCTGCTGTCGGTGAATGAGCGAGCCAGGATGTTTCGTCGATTCGCCAACCTGGAGACCTTCACGCTGAATGGCCAAGTGGAAGCCCAGCGGTTCGACTTCCAGGACGAGACGACCATCGTGGCGCGCAATGTGCTCGTGCGCAGTGTGCTGCAGTCGCTCAGTGAGGCGCGGCTGCCCAAGCTCCGCGCGCTGGGCCTCAACTACTGCTACTCGGAGGGTTTGCAGGACCAGATCACGCGCCAGGTCGCCAACACGCTGGTCGGCCCGGACAGCCGCTTCCCGCTGCTCCAGGTGCTGTCGCTTGCCGGCAACTGCATCTCGGACGACGGCGCCACGCACCTGTACGACGCTCTGCTGCTCCCTCGGCAGTCGCAGTCGCCATCCTCGCCGTTGGCTGCGGTCCGACTGCTCAACCTGGAGCAGAACTTCATCGGCGAGCGCGGTCATGTGCTCATGCAGGAGCTCGTCAGCCACTACGCGTCCAACGACGCCGCGTTGCTCGTCAGCCTGCGTGGCAACCTGCTTGAGCCTGCTGCCTTCGCTGCTGCCGCCGAGCCGTCGGCGTAGCCCGCAGCTCCTTTGTTAGTGACGTGTGTCGTGTATTTGATAGTGTTGAGCTTAGCGTCCGTGCGAGATGAAGCACGAGGTGTATGTGTCCGGAGCGCGCCAGGGTGAACGCCGCTCCGAGCGCAAGATGTACATGCGAGTAGTCGCCATTTTCGAAGTGAAGAGAATGCAGCGCACCGCTTTTCCCGTCCCATCGTCTTTGTCTTGGGCATTGCTCGCTTGCATTCACCTCAGCTCTATCGAGACATCAGAGAGGTCTCGACGAAACGACTGACAAGAAACGCGCGTGGTGTGGAGACACTTCACTGCACAGACATCGTGTGCGCATGCTATTTACAGCCGCAAGTACAAGCACAGATGCCCAAGGCGATGTCTGACCGCGACCTTGGGTTCGTGCATCCATTCTCGGATCGGAGCGCCAGGACTCACTGGGTCGCTTCAACACCGGCACTCTCCTTGGCGCTCGTCACTGAAAGACCGAGCCACCGAAAGATCGACCCAACCACTGAAAGACAACCATGAGTGACGTCCACGCGATTCCTGGCGACGATGCCGAGATCGACAGGGATGAGATCGGCCAGATTGTCGCGAAGAACGTGTCTACCCCGCTGCCAGCGCGCAAGACGGCGACGTTCCGCCTGTCAGCTCGTCTGCGGCAGCTCGCGCTCTTTTCGATTGCCGCCATGGGCCTCTGGCCGCTGCTCCTTCAGCTCGTGCTCGTGCCCGAGAGCGTCTTCGGGGACGGACACGGCGACCGGTACGAGCAGCTCTCGTACTTCGCCTTGGAGAACGACCACTACCAGGTGCTCGAGCCGCGCAAGGTGAACTGCGCAGACCTTCAGGCAGTGCTCTTCAGCGGCACGCCCCACCCGACACCCACGACGGATCTAGTGCGCGCGGTTATTGACGAGACGTTCAAGGCCGCTCGCTCGCTCGTGGTCAACCAGACCACCGGCGACGGGTTCGCCAAGCTGTCGATCGACGCGGGTGTTCTGGGCCTCGCGACGGACAAAAGCGCGTGCTTCGGCGGCGTGGATGACGAAGGCGCGGTTCAGATCGAGGCACTGCTGAGTGCACAGGACGCCGCCGGCTTCGGTCTCGACTCGACGTGCATCCAAGGCGACGCCACGCACATGCGCTTGCGCCTCCAGCCGACCGAGTTCGTCGTGGCCGACACGATGGGCGAACTCAACCCGTCGCGCGTGGCTGGCGCCATGCTCATCGTGTCGCTTGTGGACAACAGCCTCAAGCCCGTGCTCAGTTCGTGCTACGACGCCACGCGCGAGGAGCGGCACGCTGCCACAGAGGGCGAGACCGAGTACCGCCGCTTCGTATCCGCGTACTCGACGCAGTTGCTGGTGCCCGCGACGTGCGGCGACTTCTCGCTCTTCGGTGGCGACCGGGACGCCTTCGGGTGCGCGTACTCGGCGCTCGGTACCTCCGGCGCCGTGGCCAACCTGAACGCGGACGGAGCGCAGCGCACGTACTCGTTCCCGGCACCGTGGCGCATGATCCAATGCACCACGTCGGGTGAGTGCAGCTCGCTGCTGTTTACGCAGCTGTGGCTGTCCGAGTGGAGCGTCCAGGAGACGACATCGGGCATCGCACTGCGCCACAACTTCGTCAACCACAAGGTGAACGAGGTGACAGTGGACAGCACCTTCAGCATTCGGGTGGTCATCAACCTGCAGATCCTGGCGCTCGTGGTGACAGCGTACCTGACGAGCGTGCGCGGCTGGCACGTCATCCACTGCGCGTTCGTGTCACCGTGGTCCAAGACGACCAACGCAACCACAGCGTGCGCGATCGCCAAGGTGGCGCGCAGCAGCTACAACTTCATTCTGGCGGCGCAGATGGTGCTGGGCATGCTGCAGTGGCGTAAGCAGCTCACCATCGACCTGCTGGTTGGCGCCGATACCAACCAGGCCGTCCTCCGCGCTGTGGGTTGCGGCACGCTCGTGGTCGTGCTGGCCATCAACATCATCTTCGCGCGCGCGGGCGACCTCAAGATGCAGGAGATGGAGCCCGCCTTCGCGCACGTCGTGAGCTTCCTGGCCTGCATCGCCTTGTACCTGCTGACTCGGACGAGCTCGGTGGCCGCCTCGGCTCGGGCGTTGCTGGCTGAAGGCATGCACTCGATCTCGGCGACGGAGGTGACGCAGCACTCTGGCTGTCGTGGGTCGTCCGTCTGCGCGGCGCAGGTGTCCTTGGGTACCTACACGCTCGTGGTGGTGGTGGTGGTTCTTGGGTCTGTCTTCGTCGGCCTAACAGCACACGCGATGCTGCAGGCCAGCGCTCGTGCGGGGCACAAGGTCGGCACGAGCACAGTCAAGACGTACCAGTCCGGACCGTCGAACTCGAGGCGCGCAACGGGGGTCAACTCGTTCACGCGCTTCCTGGATGACCGGTCCCGGAGCACCGCATTGTACGACTGTAGCACGGAGGTGTACGTCCAGGCGCCTGGAGGCTCGGTGCTCTCGACCCGCGGGCAGCTCGAGGCCTGTGGCTTTGTGCCAGCAACAACAATGCTCTTCCGGTACCGAGACCTGCCGCTCTTCCTGGCCGCGCGCGTGCTGCCGATCCAGGTGCTCCACTTCTTCAACCTCTCCGTGACGATCTACGAGCTCATGGACACAGGCAGGATGGTGAATGGGCTGCCAGTCGTGTTCGTGGCCGACCAGATCATCCACGCTCACTGGTCCAAGCTCAAGGGTGCGCGCCTGGACTGGACGCAGGCCTACTACGGCGGCGCAGACAGCGAGCACCGCTTCCATTCGGGCATCGGCTCGTGACGGACGAGCGCCATGCACAATCAATACATATACGAGGCGTCGGTCAGACGCAGCAGCGCTGTGTGTTGCCTTGTCCCCCCTCCTAGCCTTTCGTCCTCGCGTCCACTTGCGGTTCTTTCACCGGTTCAGATGGCTAGCCCCACGTGCCGGTGCGCGGCTGCTGCACCTGGCGAGGCGAGAGGCGGCCGAAGCGCACGACGACCGGGCGAGGCGCTTCCCGCAGCCGGTACAGTACGCGCGAGAGCCCGAGGCCCGTGACCTCCTGGCCGTTG
>JAADYB010001034.1:0-10111 GCA_023338075.1 Phytopythium litorale | reverse complement strand
GAAGATCGGTGCCGAGTCGGTGGACCCGATGACGCAGCTGATCATCTGCTGGGTGCTCGCTGCCGTGAGTATTGTTCTCGCGTACTTCACCGTGACCAAGTACGTCCCGGACACCCAGATCGGCTCGGAAGAGGCGGACGAGGCGCAGAAGGAGAGCGACTATCGCGCGCTCGACACCCAGGAGAAGGCCTGAACGAGAGCGTTCTTGTACACCACCGTCGTTAGTGATCCTCTCCTCTCGTCGGCAAGTTTGTCCCGTTCAACCATTCAATACACGCGGCATTGTGGTGCTCGTATTTCTAACTCGATCCCACGTCCACCTTCGCCAACGTCTTGCGCGCGGATCGATAGACTTCGTTGAAGTACAAGCCTGTATTTTGGTCGACTAGGTTTGAGTTGATGTGATCGACTATCTTTTGGACGCTTGCGGCTTCTCCTTCGGTTTGAGGCAATACGAGCATTGGTCATGTTCGAAAGTTCAGGCATGAATGCATCGACCAAAAGGCCGGGTCCCGATTTCGAGTCGGCGGGCCACATGGACACCCACGGGTCGGATTTTAACTTGCTTCGATTATGCTCGGGTTCCCACCATTTCGACCCGGCTGCTCTTGAAACCCGGACCGTCAACAACCGGGCTTTTGGCAGTTGGAGATCATCGATCACCTCGTTGGCCGCCTGGTCCTCGAGGACGGACGAGGAGGAGGACGACGGACGAGGACGAGACGCTAGGGCCACAGCACCCGCCGGAATATGAGCGCCAAGGTCGCGACGGTTAGCCAGCTCCAGGCGCGCGGCAAGGCGGCACTGCTGGGCCTCACGGCGTCGACACCAGCGAGCAAGACGGCGGTGGCGTTGCTGGGCGGTGCGGAGCTGCCGTGGCGCTTCCTGCCCGGGAGACTCGATGGCAACGTCGATAGCGGAGACCTGGAGCTGCGCGACGACACGGGTGCGGTCGCTGTTAGTATCGACGCGTCTGCTGCTGAAGTTGGTCCATGGCGAGCGCCCGGTGGCGCTGACGTGACCATCCGCGTGGATGCCAAGTTCACGTTGGTGGCTGAAGCGGTCGACCCGGTGGGCGTGCCGGGATCCTCACCGTCCATCGTTCTGGCTGTTCGCGTCCCTGTTGGCAACATCGTGGGCGTGGAAGTCGTGGGCAGCGAGGACGAAGACGCACCGACAGCTGAACGCTCGAGCAAACACGAGTCAGGACTCAAGGACATCATCTTCATGGTAACCCACATCGCCTCTACGACGCGGGAGACGAATCGGTGGACCATCGCAGTGCGCCCGCAGTACCGACACATCCACGGAGTCGTGTTCCGCGCTCCATGCGACGCCGTGGCCACTGGGCTTGTCGAGGAAATGCACTGCGCGGAACTGCTGGTCGGCGCGGACTGCGAAAGCGCATGGCACGTCAAGAAGCACGGATTGTACCGGGTCCGCGCATCTCGTGTCCGAAGTGAGAGCGACAAGTTGACTGGGTTTGACGTGCTCGCTCCGTCCGATGACCATGCCATCCGCGCGCTGCAAAGTGCTTGGCAGGCTCGAGGCGCGAGTGACCGAGATCAACTCGACGCCGACCTCGAAGGGGACACGATGTGCATTTTGCCAGTGATCGACCAAGTCGAGCGAGCCATGACTACAGTGAGTGGCGAATCAACTGCACGCCGCAAGCTTCGTGTCTACCGCGTTGACAGGCGCGGGTCATTCCAGCCGATCGTGTTCCAACCGCGCGCTGTTGGTGCTGTAGGCGACGGCGGATGCGCTTGCTCCAAGCACGAGGACTGCCAGCAAGCTCATCAAGGTACAGGCCCGCGGATCAAAGTTGCCACTACTGCGTCGGCGCCGAAGCTACTTCTCTGCAGCTCTTTGCAGTTTTCGACGGCGGGTTATTGCCTCCCCGACCAAACGCTACGCTATATCACGGCGTTGATGGATGTGATGCGAAGAAGGGATGCACGGAGTTGGCAACAGGTGTCTTCATTCGTAGCGCAGGGCATCACGAACGAACCGGCGACTGTCGCTCCAGAGATAAACATACACCAGCCACGACTCGTGACTCTGATCGGTGCGGTATGCGAGCGCCGGTATTACTGGCGAGATAGCCCGCAGTTGGGCGAGCCTAGGCCGAAGGTGGACGCTTCAATGGTCGGAGAGAAGCGCCGTCACGAAGAAATGTCTTCGTCGGCAGTGGGTCTTCCCTCCGCCCGAAGTCGTCGATTGGTGTGCGTCGTCCGCGTGCGGGATCTCTCATCGCTGGACACCATCGACGTTCATATCGACGTGCACAAGTTTGGTTTTCGAGCGAGCCTTCAGCCCGGGGATGTGGTTGAGTTCTCCAAGCTACAAGGATTCATCGCGCGTTCGACATTCCGAGCCTATCTGAACTGGGGCTACTTGACATCGGCACGGCTTCTCCGGTTGGCAGATTCATCCCTCCCATCGGAGGCAGAGCTCTATGGTTCATTACCGACGAGCTTCCTCAACGATCTGTACAGCACAGGGTCCTCTTCCAAGTGTGTCTTTGATCGACGCATACACCGTTATGTCGTCCGAGTCGTGTACGTCAACTACGTTATACTGAAGCGCAAATGCCGAACGTGTCACCGTGCGTTGGTGCACGACCATCGCCGTGGGTGGATGCACTTCACGCCCACAAGTGGGGAGCCTTCGGTTTCTCAACCTAGTCGTCAATGCGGGTGGTATCAGCTGCAGCACATGGACGCCGCGTTGGCAAGTCATAGCTACGTGCACACCAACATGAGGTGCATCATCGACGACGGATCCGCTCAAGCCGAGCTGTTCATTGAGAACAAGGTGGTCTGGGAGCTTCTCCGCTGCTCGCTAGCGCAGCGCCGCCGCCTCTTGGACGTGCGCATATCGGAGCTGCGGTTCTTTGCTGGCCAGACCCCTACATCAGCCGGGTTCTTTTCGAGCGCCGGCGTGAGCGAGGACGAGCAGTATTATGAGAACCAGCTGCGGGAGGTGGTGCTGAACGCTGTCGCGGAGCTGCGCCAGCTCGCAGTGTTTGCTCGGCGCTTTTACAGCAAGACGAGCGAAGCGCATGGCCGCGGCGGAGCGAACAGCGGACCTGGACCGACATCGATTCTCACGTTTGGGCGGGATGTGCAGGTCGTAACGCGCACGACCCCGCCCGCCAAACTCGACGCCCGCCGCATCGATGACCTGCACGTAAAGAGCGAGCTGCGCCAGCTCCTAGCCCGGCTGCGCATGTCGTGAGCGCGAGTATTGAAGCGGATGGACGGCGAGTGGTGTGTATCAATGTATCCAAATGAGTGGTGTGGAAATACCAATCAGTTGTTGACGTTGAAGCAATTTTGGGAATGAGTGCATCTAGATCATCACTCCGTCCGTAATCACCACAAACCGACTAATATCGGTATTGCATCGGTATGATTCCTGGACGTGAACAGAATCCGTGGATGACATGTCAGCCACTATGAGATCCGCCCTTCGGACCCGCGGCTGCACCTTGTGGAAGGATCTTGCGCGAGCTGTGTGGATGGCTCGACAGACACAGACGCATCGATGGATATTCCTCGCCAGACGCCGACACCATCCACGAGTTCCTGCGCATGGTGATGATCGCGCTGGCGCCGATGTGTTGAAGTTTGGGTCTGAAAGCGCCAGTTCTTGCGCGTCCTGATTGGCTGAAAGGGATCGTGGCGGTGTCGGATTGGCCAAAACGCAACTGCCTGACCTCCACGCAAAATGCCAGAGTGATCGTCGTTCAGCTTTTCCATCTGGGTCTGGGGTCGGATAAACGTTTTATCTTGGCGTTTGTATGCTAAAGGGTCGGAAGTCACCCCCACAAGGAAACGAAGTCAACGGCGACAATCTAAAAAGCGCGCGCTTTCTCCGCCCAGAAAGGCCGACGTCAAGCATTCAGGGTGGCCAAGGAGGCGACCGGGGAAGTGACCAGGGCGGCGACCAAGGCGGCGACCAAGGTGGAGACCAGAGACCCGAAGGCGCGGCGATCGATGGACGAGACGGGTGCGATGACTGCGGCGCCGGCGCCGGCGGAGAGCGGGGCGAAGGCGCCTGTGCCGGCCAAGGCGGCCACGCCCAAGGCGGTCAAGGCGGCCAAGGCGCCGACCAAGAAGAAGCCCGCGGCGCCCCGGGCGAAGAAGGCGCCGGCCGCGTCGACGGACCAGCCGAAGAAGGTGGCGGCCAAGAAGAAGGCGCCGACGCCGAAAGGTGGGGAGCAGGCTTGTTGTGCGCCTGGCTGGCTGGTTGGCTGGCTGGAGAGGACCGTCCGTGCCATTGAACTGAACGCTCTGGTATGGACACAGCGCGGAAGGGAAAGCAGGCGGCCGCTGCGGCAGCGCCGGCGGCAGATGCGGGGGCCAAGAGTGACAGAGGGCCTGTCGCGGCCGCTCCGGAGATGGAGCTGCGCCAGCAGTATCTGCAGCAACTGTGCGTTCGACCAGCCGCCCCTTTCGCCTATCAATCACTCTGACACCCGCTTGCTGGCTGCTTCTCACAGGTATAACCTGCTGCATCAGGCGCATCCTGGACAGGACGTGAACGCGATCGGCCAATACGCCACTACGCTGGAGATGGAGCACTTTCAGAAGTTCCCCAATCGGGTACGCCTTCGTGAACGGCCCGTTCTGTGCTCCGTGTCGTTCCCAACGCACTCTGACCTCCGTATGCGATGTTTCCAGAACGAGTATGCGAATGCGCTGAATGGTGAGCTCGCCAAGTTGAGCGAGATCGTGAGATCTGGCGCGGCGAGCGCGCCTGGAAGTGTGAACCCAAGCACCCAGAATGCTGGGGGCGAGCCCGGGCGCTCGTCTGGTCCTGCCACTGACCACTCGGCGTCCACGTCAAGCCCTTTCGATGCGAGCCGCGGTCAGTCTCGCGATGCTGCCTCTGGACCGTCGAACGGCCAGTATCAACAACAAGCAGTGGATCAGCGAGCCCAATATCATGGGTACGCTGGAGCTCAAGCTGGGGCCACACGGCAGTCAAGCGCGCCTGCTCAGAGCGAATCCGGAATGGGGATGAATGGGCAGGCGTACATGCAGTCCCAGAGGCAGAGTGGCCAACCGATGGCATCGCAGGGGTTCGAGCAGCAGAGATATCAAGCCGCGCAGTGCTACGCCGCCTCTCAGGCAATGCAAACGCAGCAGCAGCAGCAAGCGAACCAGTTTGCACAGCAGCAGTCTCGCCAAGATTTCGTGAACCAGCTTCAGCAGTGCGACCAAGCCTCACTGATCGACTTCGTGTGGAGCCAGAAGATGGCGCTGGAGAAATGGCAGAGTCGTGTGACTGAGCTCGAGATGCAAGTGGCGTCTCTGCAGAACGCACTCAACGCTGGCTACCAGCGTGCGTCGTACGATGCTATGGCGGGGCGAAGGGCACCGGAATACCAGCAAGGGTCTGCACAGACCGCACAAGATCAGCGCAGAAGCAATGGCTTCGCCCGTGGGTATGCACAGCAAGCGCAGGAACAGCCGCCGGCGCCAGTCCGACAGACGCTGAACGAAGAAACCCTGCGGGCACACGATGCGAGCATGGGCACTTTGAACGGGAGCCCTGATCAATACTGGCGTCGGGTTGGGGTGATGCGATCCATGTACCTGCGCGATCTCACGGTTGCGCATCACGCACTGGAGAACCACAATGCGCCGCCCAATTCCGCGCAGAGTGTCAAGGCGGACAATCTGAAGCACAACGTGTCGCTGGCGCTGAATGTGCTGCACGAGGCCCCGCAGATGGCCGAGCCGCGGTCGTTCGACGTGCTAGACTCGATCGAGCGGTTCATGCAAAACACCGTCAAGCCTATCGTGGACAGGATCCAGTCAAGATCGGCGGTGCTGGCGTCGTCAGCAGGTGTTGGTGGCAGCCAAACGTCACCTGCAAGTTACCATGGCGGGTATTCAGCTGACGGTCGGGCGTCATTCAACCAACAGCAACAGCAGCAAGAGCAGCAGCAACAACAACAACAACAACAACACCCGCAGCAGCAGCGCGCATCAAGCCAGCAGCCACAGCCCGCAGATGGTCGAACCCAGTCGTCTATGATGCCGCCGATGGGGCGTCTGATTCCTCCTCCTCGCGACTTCCCGCCGCCGGGTGCATCTGCTAGCAATGGCGGACAGGCTGAAGGGAAGCTGGCCGATCCTGGGCGATTCTTGAACGGCCAAGAGTCTCCATTCGGGGACTTTGGGGCGGCCAAGATGTCGGTGCCCACGTTCTCTCCGTCCGAGCGGCGGACGGCATCCGCCGCTCAGACACCGAAAGATGCCAACGCGAAGACTGGGAACAGCTACGAGGGGACTGAGGATGGCATGAGCGCGTTCGACGAGCTGGCCGACATGCAGTTCGACGACGACGCGCGGAAGTCACCCCACAGTAGTGCAGAGAACTCGTCGTCTGCGTCCGACAAGGTGCCGGCGAAGAACGTGTGACGTCGGTTCTCGAGTGCGTTGATCAAGAGGCGGAGGCGCGCTGCTAACGCGCACGATGGGTGATGGGGCGTGTCGCACTGCAGATCTTCACCTCGCTACAACAAATGAGCGAGCGATCCATCCAGCGGGTCCAGGACTCGGGACGGCAACGACAGGTAAGGGGTGAAGCGGACCGCGACGGTATTTATTTCGGGTCTCATCCAGGCAAGGCGTGGCCTGGCGCGCTGCTCGTCGAGAGACGTGAAGACATCAGGACGCGGCCCGCCCTCATCCTCGCGCGGCACTGAAGCATCAGGCAGCGCCTCCACCTCGGTATTCCATTCATTCACTAAGTACTTCAGTAAAACTATTGCCTCGAAGCACGATGTTGTGTCCTCCCTCGCCCCCGCGTCGACCGTCGACACGATCAAGGCAAAGGAGGCGCCGTGTTGGAGATTGAGCGGGTGAGGGCGGCATGGGGCTGCATCCCGCACGCAGTGATGGCAGCTGCAGTTCAGTAGTAGGACAGGTCGTCGTTGACAGGAGAAGAGCGCACCTGCAAAGCGTTGCCGCAGCTCTGATGACTCGGACGGCGATTGGAAGTCGGCGCGCTCTCCATCGGCATTGACGGACGTGCGCGTGACGGAGCAGGGCGGCGTGGTCGAGAATGACGCGGCACTGCCACTCACAAATCTTGAGGTGTCGGGTGTCCAATGACTTCAAGAGGCAATTCATTCAGACTCTTGCTATCCGCACGAGCCGCTCACGTGACGGGATGCAGGCGGCGGGATGGCGTCGGGGCGAATGGCTGCCGGGCACGAGTGGACACACACTCGACTACACCCGCGTGCGGTACGAACACTTACCTACGACTGACGACTTGGTCTCTGGCATCATGTGGAGTTCTGGCGGCCCTTCTCAAGCGCGAGCACATCCTGGTAGCCCGGCGGGCACGACATGGAGCGCTCCATCCCCGCCAGGTCGGCGACTGACTTGTCCGACTTCATGAAGATGCTAAGGTCGTGGAACTTGGTGATGGTCGCTTCCGGCGAGTCCGGCGAGCTTTCCTCGTCGCTCTCGATACGCTCCTCTTCCTCCTCCTCCGTCGGCGGAGGTGGAGGAGTCGACGATGATGAAGACTCGGACGACGCGGAAGAAGTCGACGACCCGTTCGCGGCCGCAGGAGCTGCCGCTTCGCTCTCAGGGACGATCTTCGAGCGACCCGGTGCTTCTTCCTTCTTTGCTTCCATCTCAATCTGCGCGCGCGTGTGCATGTACTCGTTCCAGTCGAGCTTCGTGGGTTCGGCGAGCTTGCCGAGCTGCGAAGAGTACTTCTTCACGAAGTGGCGCACCTCAGCCTGCAGCTCAGCGCGAAGACGCGGAAGCTCGTCCTGCTTGGCCTTGTACTCAGGCAGCAGGCGGTAGAACAGCGGGCGAATCGTCTTGAGCTCAATCATGCCGGCCTCCACGGAGCGCACGCCGAAAAAGGAGAACAGCGGGAACGAGAGCAGCAGTAGCGCAATCGACGACCAGTACCAGTCGGTAAACACGATCGCCGCGATGAGGTACATGACCCAAAGTACGGGCACAGCCACGATCGAGAACTGGATCTTCTTGCTCAGGATCACATCGCGGCCGGCAACCTTGACCTTGGAGCCCGCAAGAGCGCGCTTCTGCTCGTTGTGGGACACGTACCGCGCAATGAGACCGACAGGCGCATTCAGCACAAACGTCGGGATCGACGCGAGCAAAAAGATAAGCAAGCCGTAGAGCGCCGAGCCAAGCACGTCGTGGATCGTCCACCAGGCGAGATACGGCACTTGGTGGTCCGTGAGGCCCATGAGCCGCAGTGTCCTGGAGTAGTCGTCCAGCTTCTTCTGCAGCACGTCGAGGTCCTGAGACGCCTCGGGCACAGTGCTCAGCACCTTGTAGCCTTCAGCAAACCGACGGTTCAAGTCCTGGGTTTCCTTGGCCGACAGACGCACGCCCGAACGCTGGAACAAGCGGCGCGCCGTCAGAATGGTCTGCATGATGTTGTAGTTGGGTGCCGTCACGATCACCGAACGCATGGATTCTTCCACGCGATGCAGGAACGTGTTGCAAGCTGTGCGCTTGTCCTCCGCATACTTCGCCATCAGCTTGTCGTCAACCGTGATGGGTGTGCCGAACTCAACCGTCACGCGGCCGCGGAAGCGATGGCCTCGGAAGTAGTTGAGGCCGACCGGCACCACGTGCGCGTTGATGTTGTACTTGTCCTTGACCCCGAGTGCCATGATGGCAACGCCAGCCTTGAGCGGCAAGAGATCCGTGCGGTCGTGCGATCCGCCCTCAGGAAAGATGCCGATACAGTTCCCACGCTTGAGGTGCGTGTACACCTTGGCGAACGTGACAGACTGGTCGACCCGCTTCAGAATGCCAAACGCAACTGGCTGGAGCACAGCAGTATCCGCTCCGTCTTTGAACGGCGCGTCCAGCTCCAGCTGCGTGTCGTTGACGACCTTGACGATCTTGACCGGTGATCCAGAGTCCTTGACGCTTTTGCCCTGCATGCGCACTTGGTCTCCGGGCGTCACCTGCCTGGTGAAGCTTGTGCCCTCGCCCAGCAGCACAAACGTCTTCTTCTTGGGCTTTCCGTCCTCGGCAGAGCCCTGCTCCACGCCTTGGTCGTCCGCCATGCGAACCAGCCCAAGGCCTTTGACGACCGAGTCCTGCGGGCGCACGACGGGGATGCAGCCCATGATGCGCGCCAGCGCACCGATGACGGGCAGGTGCCACGACTTTTCCGCAATCATGAAGCCCACCTGGTGTCGTGTTGGAAGATGGAGAGAGGGTTAGAGAGCGGCGCCGTTAGAGCTAGAGCGGAGGGAGACGCAAGCGCACCTTGCGGGGACTCGTCATCATGACCACGAGCCCGTCGACGAACTGGTTGGCGTGGTTGCCCGTGAAGATGACCGGTCCGTCGGTCGGCACGTTGTCCAGCCCAACGATCTCAATGCTCTTGAACGAGATACTGAGGATGCTGTGCAGGAACACGCGCACCGAGCGGTACACCACGTCCGCCAGGTTGTTCCAGATGAGCGCCAGCATGAGCGCAAAGTACAGGAAGCCCCAGTAGAACGACGGGACTCCGAGAAAGTTGCTCACGGCCTTGATCGGGCTGCCGACACCACATAACAACCCGTCAGCTCCTGCCCCCCCCCTCCCTTAGACCCGCAAGCACCTCGAGAACAACAGCGTCTGGCGATCGAGCGAACGTACTTGAGCGAGTCAACCGACAGCGCCGTGAGCAGGCAGAGCACCAGGAACTGCATCTGCACGTCGTTGAGCACCTCCGTCTTGTAGAACTTCATGGCGGCGCGGCCAAAGCGGGGCTTCCTCTCCGCTTCCCCTTCCTCTGCCTCTCTCTTCCCGACTGACTTGTGTCTTTGCTGGCGTCGATTCCCAACTGACCGCCGTCCCTTCTAGAGCTTTCTCCCCCGTCCACTCCTGCCGGCTTTTCTTCTTATTGGCTTGTGTTTCAACCTGCGTCGCCACCAGGATCCTTCTTTTTATCTGGGGGAGGGAACATCGAGGGAGGGCTCTCTATTCGGATCAATGCGTTTCTTGAGCGCCTTTTCGACCAGTGAGCGACGAGTGTGACCAGCGAGCGTCACATGATTGGCTGCCGCGTCGCACATCGAGGAGGAGCCTTCTGT
>JAADYB010001033.1:0-10113 GCA_023338075.1 Phytopythium litorale | reverse complement strand
CTCCTTCAGTTGGTCGATCGTCGAGGCCTCCAGCGCAGCGATTGACTGCGCGAGCGGGAAGGACACCTGCTCTAGCAACTGCAGACGCAGGTGCCGGGACTTGCTTCCGGGCTTGACAGTCGAGTTCTTGTACTCTCGGAGCATGTCTTCTTTGAGCGCGTCGAACCGCGCCGGCTTGATCTCGGTGGAGAACAGCGCGGACACCACCACATCTACAAGCAAGTGCAGCTTGTCGTTGAAGCCACCAAACATCAGCTCGAACCCGGACTCCTTGACCCGCAGCGAGTACATGAGCTCTGCGACGTTCGCATGGTACGCGTACTCGTTCAGCGCGTCCCGTACGATCTTCGCGTAGAGATCTGCCAAGACGACGTTCTCAGCGCTCTCCATCAACGGCGGGAGCTGCAAGAAGAAGCCGACGTGCGCTCGGGGAGTCGCGAATGAGAGATCCGACTTGTACCAGAGCTTTCCGAACTTTGTCGCGTGGGACACGACTTCCTTCGGCAACGAAGCCGTGTCCACGAGCGCGAAGTCGCGCGGGATGAACGGGTTCGGAGTGGGGAGGTGCAGCTTGACATTGTCGCCGGCGTTGCGCCACTTCTCCACGATGTCAGCGCTCACATCTTCCCGAGAGTACTTGACGCCAAACCACTCCTCGGTCACAGTCTGCGGTTCCGAAGTCATCACAAACACGATGGTGATTGTCAAGAAGATGCATCGCACGTGTCAAGGGCGAGCAAGAAGCACTGACCTTGGCCTCAAACGCAGGGTCTTCAGCATGGACTTGCGACACCAACGACAAGCAGACGTTGTCCGCAGTCAGCTCGCTCAGCAGATCGAGAACAAGTTCTTTGCGGAAGGAGCCCTGGAACATGTCGTAACGGAGGATGTCCTCTGGAGCAACTTGGAAAATATCCTGCTCCGTGTCCGCCAGCGACGAAGGCCGAGTGAGACGCATGCCTGCAAAGCCAACTAATTCACCAATTGTGCGTACCTGCATCACTTCCGCGAGCTCCTCGCACTTTTCGACGGCGCTGTTTTCCTCCTGGAAGCGGAAGGAGATGTCTGCCAGGGCCTTGAGCTCCTCAAACACCCACTCGGGACAGCCGCTCTCGCGAAGGACTCGCAGGTACTCAAACACGACCTGGACGATTTCCGCCCAGCGAGAGATACCCTCTCTCGTCAGCTTGATCGTGACGTCAAAGCGGGCAGCGTAGGTACCGCAGTCGAACCCGTCCGTGTCGGTGACTCCAGCGGTCAGAGCGGAAATCCATCCCCTGGCTTTGAGCTGCAAACCGATCCACCATCATCGATGATCAGTTCTCGAAACACGAGTGGTGATAGCAACAATGGCAGCGAGCACGTACATCCGAGAGCACGGAGCCCTCACTCTCGTGGCCCAGCAGGCTGGCCACGTAGTCGGCTGGCTTCTGATGGTGCTTGCCGAGGATCGACGGGATCATCCAGCTCAGATGCAGCGAGTGAATGTCACGAATCGGCACGATGCGGGTAAGGAGCGGCTTCATCCCCGCCTTGACGCCGACGGGGGCTCCAAACGACGCGTAGGACGGGACGGGGATCTGCTTGTTGGCGATCGCGCTGAACGACGCCTTCACCCACTTCTCCAGGTCCTCCAACGAGTCCTCGCCACACACGACCAGCTTCATGACGTTGGCCGAGTAGAACTTGTTGTAGAAAGCGAGGATTTGCTCGCGAACGTTGACGCCGGCCTGCTGGGGCAGCTCGAGCAGGCTCTTCCGGTTCCCCCATCCGAACCGGTGGTACGGGTGGTGCGGCAGAGAGACGTCGCACAGCACTTGCTGCGATCACACACAGCATCAGTGAGCACAGGGTGAGGACGGCCGATAGAAACAGCGCTACAGCGCACCTGCGTGCGGACGCGGTCGCTCTGCGTGGCCTGGTTGAATTCGGACTCGATCGCCGACAGCTCCCGCTCCATGGCGTCCGCCTTCATGAGCGGCGAGATGAAGAACTGCGCGAACATGTCGAGCGCCTTCTCTAGGTGCTCCGGGCCGACCTCGAACGTGTAGCTGGTGATCTCGTTGTCCGTCGCACCGTTGCTGAACCCGCCGTGCGCGCTCAGGAAGGCCTCAAACTCGTTCTCGTCCGGGTACTTGTCGCTCCCTGCGGTTCGAGTCGCGCGACAGTCAGCATCCACCACATCTCCCTACAGCAGCAAGCCACGCACCCATGAACAGCATGTGCTCCAGGTAGTGCGCGAGCCCCGGCAGGTGCTCCGGGTCGGCGAAGCTGCCCACGCCGACCGTCAGGCACGCGCCGGCCCTACGGCTGGGCGCCTCGTCTCGTCCCCCCTCGCCGTCGAAGCCGTCCTCGCCCCCCTCGCTCATGTCGTCGTCGTCTTCCTCGTCGCTCATGTCCTCGTCATCGTCCGAAAAGTCCTCCTCCCCGTCGTCCGGCCCACCCGCGCGGCGCTCCACCTCGCTCGTGGAGATGAGCAGCGCCGTCAGCCCATTCGGCAGCGCCACCAGCCGGTACTTCTTCTGGTCGCTAGGCGACTTGCTGTGCTCCACTGCGTCCGCGTCCGCCACGGCCGCCATGGTGATCACTTGGCTTGCTTTTGGCTTGCTTTCCTTGGTTTTGGGCTGGATCAAAGCAGTTCCTAGTTCAAGAATGGACGAGTCCCTCGCAATGCCAATCTAAACGAGGGACGATCATGTGAAAGAAGGGACCGCGGGCTGTGCGGCTGGCGGCTGGCGGCATGGCACTCGACCTCAGCAGGACTGGCGACGGAGCGGCGGCGAGCAAGACAACCGGAGCGACCATGAAGCTGGGCAAGGCGATCTCGGTGGAGCACATCAAGCGCATGACGCTGCGCACGGTGCGCGAGAGCAACGAAGGCCAGCCCGAGTTCCTCGCCTTCATGAACGCGCTGGAGCGCAACGACTTTGATGAGAACCTGTGCAAGCGCGAGGCGCGCCACCTCGAGCAGGTCATGACCACCAAGGTGCGGCTGCCTTGCTGTTTACATGTCCCCCACCTGCCGGTTGTGCTGGGCGGGGGCGCTGTCTGCTTGTTACTGACGTTGTATGTGGGGTGGCGAATGCGGCAGGCCAGGCGCCAGGCGGCAGAGCATCGCTCGACGCTCAACTTCCACGTCATCCGCATGATGAAGGGTCTCGGCCGCGGCAAGCAGTAGGCGCTGGAATAGGAGCGAAAGCGGGCGGAGGATCGGTGGCCGCGACCCGGGCAGAGAGGGGCGGGCAATACACTCGAGATGATGATTATGCTGCCAAGCGTGTGCGTCTCGTGGTATATTGCGGACGCGGTGGGCAGGGCCTGGCGCATCTCTACCTCCTGCTGCTCATGTAGTCGTAGGTGCTGCTTGATGCAGGCAACACGGCGTCTCCGACTCGTGTCGGGTCCTGCGACTGCACGGACGCATCGCGGAGGGTGACGCTGCCGTGCTTGAATTCGTGGAGATCGAGTGCGTTGATCGCCGTCTGAAGGGAGCGCTCGAGCAGTCGCAGACGCTAGCAGGGACATGGGTCTGCTCAGGGAACTTGTCGCCGCATTGATCCTCTCCAGGGAACAACGGTGTCGTCGTCGACGCAAACTGCTCATCGGCTATCAGAACATCCTTGTACTGCCGCATTGCACTGCAATGGACGCAACTCGGAGTGTTCCATACATGCAGCGCCGCCGCCATGTTGTCACCTGCTAGCATACACGGCTGCGGGATTTGCCGGCGTCCGACTGCATCGGAGCGGCCTGCACGAAGGACACCATGCAGTGCATGCAAACCCATTGTCATTTGCTCGTTCGAAGTGACAGTTTTTATAGACTTTGATTGGTGCATATTCATTCAAGGAATACTACGATTGGTCAAAACCATCCCACCTCGTTTGGAAATTCAAAACTCCTGCACAACGCTTATCAACAGCAACAAATCGTGTCAAGCAGTGAAGCGAAGCGAAAGACGCCGAACAGCGGCGGCAGCGGCGGAGATGGAGGCGCTTCACCCGGGCAGCGGCCTGGACGCGCAGAAGGAGAACCTGGATGCGAACCTGGGCGGCGTCGGCGCCTTGGGCTCTAAAGGTACGCTCCGTCGGTCCATTCCGCGCGTTTGCAGCTCGGCAACAGTCACGGGAGGGCGGAGGGTAACCTTGTCACTCGACCACCAAGGCAATAAACGCTCGCTTGGTGACGCATTCTCGGCAGGCGGCGTGCTCAAGCCCAGCGGCACCCCGAATGCCAAGCGCGCCGCGTTCGCTGTGCATTCGGACGTCAAGGCGAGCAGGAAGGGACTGAAGGAGAGCGCCAAGAAGAACCGGTGCGTCGATAGAGCTTGGCGCATGCCCCACGATTGATTTGTTCCTCACTGACTCGATCTCGTGCGTGGGTGTGAAAGGCGCGCGCTGGGCGACATCTCGAACCGCCATGTGAACCGCCACGAGAACGCCGGCGGGAGCGAAGCCACGTCTGCCAAGAAGAAGAGCGGCGGGCTGCAGGTCAGGACCCCATTGGGGAAGAAGAAGACGCCAGTCAAGGCGACACCAATCAAGGCAGCGCCAGTGACTGCGGCCTTGATGACTGCGACACCGACGACTAGCACGCGCCCGGAGGACGTGGAGGTAGGACTCGTCTCGCCGTGCTCTTGTCTGTACCGGAGGTATTCGCACTGACCAACGAGTATTGCGCGACAGGAGGCCGAGGCGGCGTATGGAGGGCTGACTTCGCCACTTTCAGTCTCGCAACACATGAAAAGCATCCGCGAAGACATTGCGCGCGAGCTTCAGAACGATAAGACGCCTTCGTTTTTCGACGACCTCGACTTCCCCGACCCGCTTGGCGCTTGGGACGGGAAGGAGGAGCGGGAGATGCTCGAGACTGGCGCGTCTCCATCCGAGTGGTGGGCACCTCCGTCGCCTCCTCACCCGCAAGAAACGGCAGCCGACATGGCAGAGTACGACGACGTGCCGCCGCCGGAGGACTTCGCGGTCGATTCGTTCGATTCGTTCGATGACGACGTGCTTGATCTGGCCCTGAATGCCGACTTGGACGCCGCGACGAGCGAGTGAGCAGCGCGGCGAGCACCTCAACATGGCAGCCCCCGTTGGCCAACGAGACCGCGGTCGCTTCTGCGTGAAGCATGTACATTTGACGACGTAAACGAAACCGAAGGAGTTTGACTCGGATAAATGCGGGATCGTGCTCAAGCAGATCCCGAGGCGTCGCCAATGCGCGCCATTGCCAGGAACTTGTCTAGCGTCTCATCGGTTGCAGTGGCCCAGTCGTCGACTGATGCAAAGAAATGCAGCAGTTGGTCGTCCGGCGAGGGGCCAGCACTCTGACGCCGATGCAGCGGCACGATTGACTTGCTGGTCGTCTTGCACTCCAGCACTTCTTGCGCTCGCTCAATCAGCTCCGGCGGAATCCCTGTCACCACGGAATCGTATCATTTTGTAAGTTTATCGGGATGACATTCCAAGGACGACCGCATCTTGCGCACCAACGTACCGCATTTAGCTGCACAGCCGAAGGCATTGCTGTGCAAGGAGACGCCACTGCTGAGCTCGTAGAGCGGGACAACGACTGGGGTCGCGACACCCGGAGCCTCAGTCGCGCAAGTCGGCTCCCCAGTCGAGGTCATAACCATGCACACGACCGGCGAAATGTCGGCATCGGGATTGATGTCGGCTTCGCTTGTTTGCATAATCTTGGGGCTGAGCAGGTTGTGTCGGAAGATCTCCTGCTCGACATAGGTCCGATTAGATGGAGAGGCTTTTTGTTGCTGTTACATCCGTCCACAAAACAATCACTTACCAGGAAGTGCGTGGTTACCACTACTCGCGGTCTTCCTGTGCCATTGGACTTAGCAGTCGCGAGATGATTGATCACTGCACTCTGCAAGTTGTTGAAGCAAACACGACCAGTTACAAGGCGTTCACAAAGCGGCATTCTGTGACAGGCAATTCGCACCAGTAACGCCGCGCCGTCAAGCTCCGCCGTTCCTGCAGCACGCCTCCATGACTTAAAAGCAGCACTCACTTCCTACCGACTGCATGATCCAATCCTTACCTTTTCCAAACTCATCGATGAGGTAAAGAGCTCTCCCTTGGGAATGTGGTTGAAGCATCCGAGCTATCTGCCATTGAAACAAAGTCACAACGAGCCAGCACCGAAAGCCCCAGATTGATCGCTGGAGGACTTTACCTGATTGCAGTCGATGGTAAATGAGCTTTGGGATGCTGTGGCCGACTCCAGGCTGAACCACAACGGTCAAATCTCATGAAACAGTGAACTGCAACGCCCAGATCGACGAAGTTACCTGTGGATACGAGTCAAGATCCTATCCACCAAACCGATCTCGGCTGCAACGGAGCATGCAACCACAGCCCAAGTCAGAGACGCTTCATCTTGCGTATCAATCGATCAGTATTCTTACCTCTCTCGGCTGGGACAAAGGAACCAAGTTGTGCCATGTATTGGAGAAGGCCAACCATCTTGAGATAGACCGATTTTCCTGGGGAAGCGATCACGCTGTGAGTAAGTTTCATGCACCTTGAGCCTCAATGGTAGCGAAACAATCTCGTACCCGATCCATTTTGCCCCGTGACGATCTGGACCAGCCCATTCGGTCGACCGGACTCAATGGCAACGTCATTTGTGATATACGCATCCACCAGTAGTTCCTGCAGTGGGTGGCGCGCCTTCGTGGCTTTCATGCAGTTGTCTTCGGTGATCTTGGGCCTAAGACAACAAGTGCACATGAAACATCAGCTGAAATGGCCCACTACAGAGGAGAGAGGCACACAACAAACCACCTCGAGAAGTTGAGATTCCGCGCGCACACTGCCAGTGAAACGAGGCAGTCGACCTGGGATACGAGATCTGTCACTTCTGGAAACGCGTAGACGGCTTGGATGAGATTTGCGAAGCTCTAGAGGGGCGATGCAACGCGAAGCCGGATTATCTCACCATGAATGCTTGTCTCGTGCTCTAGCAGCGTAATGATAACCTCTTCCAGGATTTCTGCATGACACAAACATCAACATGAATGACCCGCAGAGATCATAGCAGATCCCGCAGAGATCGTAGTAGATCTCGAGGTACCGAATCACCTCTTTGAACGTCGACAATGTAGCCTGCAGAAAACGGGCGAGTTTGAACGTTTGTGAGGGGCTTTGTGGCACCAAATCAAAGACGAGCAAAAGAAGCGTACCGAAGATATCCCCGATTGAAGTATCCAAGTCTCGACAGCACCCGTCCTCCATCAAGCAAAACAACTCTCGTGAGGTGGGCCATCGAGCATTGATGAGCGACGCAGCTGCACGAACCTTGTAGTAGAACGTGGCGTCGTCCTCTTGGAACTGGAAGACGAAATCTGGCAGAGCTGTCGGCGAGTCGCAGCAAACGACGTAGCCAACTTGTGGGATGTACTGCACCGTGATCGATGAAAGACTGGCGTCCGTCTCCTGGATTTGGTACGCCACCTCCGTCAAGACCTGTCCGGACATGGGAACGACGTCATCACCCATTTGTCCATACAAACATGCCATAGTTTGTACGTGTGGAAAGCAACCCACATTATCGAGGTCTTCGTAACACGCGCGAGCAGCATCCAGGACTTCCGACACACCGCTTCGGATGATAACGGCATCTTCTTGCAAGCTCTCGTCGAAATCGATGATGTTTCCCAGCAAGTTGCTGACGTTGATAATGCCTCGCTCTTGGATGATCTTCTCCAAGATTTCGGGGAACGAATCGTATCCCATCGTTTCGACGGCAGCCCGGGCATGCTCCCTTACCATAGAAGTCCAAGCAAATCAGCAAGACAATCGCACAAACGGTATCAAACCAGTCGGACGTACTGGATGTCTGTGAAGCTCTGAATGGAAGAGATGAGCCTACACCAGTCCTTGACTGAGGCGCAGCGGTTCTTTATACGCTTGAAGATCCCTTCCACGTCCCGAAACTCCTTGAGTTTGGACAACTAATCCAGTGAATTAGTGTCGCTCGCAGCAACAGCACATGATAATATCCGAGACTTACCAAGACTTGACGAATTTCTTCGTTCTGAGTGTCGTAAAAGAAGGCAACTCCATCCAGTCGCTTCTCGATGTGTGATCGGGCGACAAGTGGAGCGAGCATCCAGCGCCGAAGCATAAGCCCGCCAGCTCGTGTCACTGTCTTGTCCAACAAACCGAACAAGCTGTCATAAACACGGTTAGCCTAGCCGAACGAAAGACTTGCACTGGACAATAGGCATGCTCGCACCTGAAGCCCTCTTTCCCGCGACCACGCCCCTGCATCACGCCAAATGAGTACGAATAACAACTGACACACTCTACCCTTCTTCATACCTTGACAAGCGATGGATGGGTTTCCTGCGGATACATCCCAGTCAAAAAGTGAACACACGAATGCAACATACAAAGGACACTCACGTGGCTGAATAGCTGTAGCGATCGTAGAGTGTTGCTGTCGATGCACATGATGCCGTCGAGCGCGACTTGCTCCACTGCTGCAACAAAGTTGCATGGCTCGTCCTCGAGTTGATTGCCGATCTACACAGGTGTTAGCCACGCTAGCACCACGTCCTACATGAACCGCTGAGTCACCGTTCCTTTTCAGTCATCAAGTACACCAGCAGACCTGCAGCTTTCATGAGTGAGCATGCTCAATCAAACCTGCATGTTGCAAGGTTTACTTACCTCCAGCCGCTCGGATCATCTGGATCTTCTCAAAGTCGAAGTAGCTCCTCACGTACTTGAACGCGTCGCGACTGCACATCCGCCACCCCATCAATAAATGACACCACAGCAATCACAGCATGAGTACTAACCGGATTGAGGTGTGATGCTCCTCCGAGTTGTCCCCGATGCGCACGCCTTCGATCACCTTGCATGCCTTCTGAAACGTGAAATCTAGCCACCCACATCACCGAGAAGACGTCTTTGAGCAGCGCATGCCAGTCAACGCAAGAACCACGCGCAGGCATACCAGAGTGCTTCAAGACCACACGTTCAAATGAGCGCACCGAACAGACACAGAAGTCACTGTCACCGACAGATCGGCGCGTACCTTGCGGACGGTGACGCCAGTTCTCGTCTCGCGCCTCTCGTCGAGCTGCTTGACCAGGCGAAGCATGCCGTGCGCACTCGCGTTTCTGGACGATATCACGACCTTGTGCACCTCGAATTGCGTGTGCAGTCGCTCAAGAACCTGCTCGGTAAGCATTGAGTCCGGCACAAGCTCGGATACCTTCGACGGCTCGAGCCACCCACCTGCCCCAGTTCGGCGGCGTCGCGCACGTCGATCTGCAGGACCTTGAGCGTCGTGGTGAGCGCGTTGAAGATGGCCACGCCGAGCTGGCTGCGGTCAAACAGGACCGCCATGAAGTTGATCTCCTCCTCTTCGCCGTCGCTCTCGTCCGCCTGCGGCCAGCCGCCCCGCTTCCGGCAGCCGCAAGCAGCCCATCAGCATCGTTCAGCACACGCCACCATCGCACCCCATCAACCTGCCACAGAGAGCAGTACCTGATCGCCACCGGACACCATCGTCACCCGCCACAAAGCGTCCGCGGTCGGGCCTTTCTGGGCGTCTTGAAGGCCTTTGACCGACTTGGAAAGTGCGGAGCTTGAAAAAGGAAAGGCAACATTCAACGTCAATGCTGTGTGGGTTGAGTTGAGGAGAAGGGACACAAAATTATGGTAACCTTAATCTATTTGGAGAGGGTTTCCTACCCACACTCGCTATCGTGAAAGCGCGCGCATCGCGACCAAGACAACCAGCAAGCGCATCATGGTGCGTCGGTCGGTGGCGATCGCTGCGGCGCCTGCTGTCGCCCTTCGCCGCCGAAACCGTGGCCATATCGACGGCTGTATGGATGTGCGCCTAACTGGTTTGTGTGGTGGTTACCGCGTGAACACTGGCTGGCCGCAGGCGACGTCGCAGCTTTCGGAGAGCGTGATCACGCTCAAGGGCTCGACGGAGCTGGTCACCGAGTTCTTCGCCTACAGCATCAACAGGTGCGCCATTCCCGCGCATAGCAGAGCACTCTGAATGCCCAGTGGACAAGCTAACGCTGCGCTTCTCGTGGCTCATGGCACAGCATCCTGTACCAGCGCG
>JAADYB010001032.1:0-10113 GCA_023338075.1 Phytopythium litorale | reverse complement strand
GCGCACCTCGAGCTTGCCGTGCGCAGCCGACGCGTCCAGCGAAGGGAACGTGGCCGTCCACGCCGCCTCGGGCACGTCGCGGCGCGCCAGCGCGATCACCTTGCTGCACTTGGCCGACTCGACGAGCTCGGCCACCAGTTCGCGGCCCACGGCGCCCGTGGACCCGATCACCAGCGCCACGTACGACATGCTGAGCGCAGGGGAGGGGGGAATGGAGACGAGTGGAGCACTTCCTTCGAACGCGGCTTGTGAGGTTATGCCGGTCGCATTCGTGCTTTCTTGAGGAGCTGCAGCCGATTTTGTCGCAAAAGAGAACTATGCACCACAAATGTTGTTGCCTCCAATAGTCACACCAAGTATCACGTTGAAGTTTTGAGGCATACAGTGCTACTTTGTTGACGGCGGTGTGGCCTGCTCATCATCAATGCGTTTGTTTATCGCATGCACTTCCTGCCGATGCTTCCTGCTGACCATGACCTGCATGTCGGGTAGCTGTCGTATGGAGGTGATCGGATGCGTCGCATCGCTTACGCGACTTGCTACTGCGGCGCTGCATATGTGCGGAGCATGGCGTCGCTGTACTCGTTGACGCCTTCCAGGCCGCTGTCATAATCTGCGACCATCGCCCGCGCGATTGTCCGCGTCGCGATCTGGAAGAGGAAGGACCGACGCGAGCATTAGCGTCACGTAGAGACCATTGCAGTTGTTGCGGACACCTACCGTCGACAGGATGTAGCTCCCGATTACTTCGACCGTGCGCGCGAGCTCTCCGCGGTCGATCAGCCCCGGGCGGAAAATGGACGTGCGCGCGAACTGGAGGTTCTTGACGTTCTCCTCCACCTCGCCCTTGGTCTGCGGGTACAGGAACCAGCTATCCTTGTCCGCTCCCTGCGTTGTCACGAGTAGAGTCGTCAGTGTATGCTCAATGTCGTATAGTTAGTTGGCCGTGGACGTAGCGCACCGTTGACGTGAGGAGTCCAAAATATGGGACGCCAGAGCCTTTGGCGAGCGTCGCGAAGTTGGTCACGTATTCCAGATCCACTGCGACGTAGTAGCCACTTCACGTTAGAGCAAATGACTCACCCCTGTTGCATTAGCTCGTATGCAGCGTACCTTTGCGGAAGGCCTCGGCGGACCCAGCATCTGCACCACGAATCAGTCAAGGAGAGGTCAATACCCGATCTCCCTACCCATCAATCCGCGTACTTGCAACGCTCACCCTTCCGTGTCGTGCCTAGACACGAGAAAGCGGCGTTCATGCCGTCCACGGGCACCTTCTTCCACTCGCTGTGGAGCTCGTCGAAGTCGATCGGAATGATCTCGAGCTTGCCCGCCGCCGTCGTCGCGTTCATGGACGGAAACGTGGCCTCCCACGTGCTCGGCGGAAGCTCGCGGCGCGTCAGCGCGACTACCTTGCTGCAGTGCGCCGCGTCCACGAGCTCCGCGACGAGCTCTCGCCCCACGGCACCCGTCGCGCCGATGACAAGGGCAACGAGCGACATGGTGTTTGGATGCTTGGAAGCGTGTCAATTGCCAAATGATCAGGTGTCGCGACAGTAGAGCGCAGAAATGCGTGCCAGGTGTCGGTTGTTTACGATATTGGCTCTGAGCCATCATCTTTCAAATATATATGTGTATCACGGTATTATTTTGTGCATTGCACATCAGTTTTTGAACTGACTGACAACCTTGATTGACTTCGCGATTTGATCGACCACCAGAACATTCCTCCCTGGCTCACTCATCCATGTCCCGCCAAGCACTGCCACATCACTTCTCAATCCTCTCTCAAGTACCACCGCGATGCCATCGCTTGTTCGCCCGCAGGCGCTGAAGCCCGGCGACACGGTCGCCATCGTCGCGCCGGCGTCGGGTCTTGCAGCGCTCGTCCCGCACCGACTCGAGAAGGCCAAGCTCGAGCTCGAGAAGTTTGGGCTCCAGGTCAAAGTGTACCCGTCGGTGACGCGCACGGCCAAGGAGAACGCGGCAGCGTTCATGGAGACGCACCCGGACGCCGACACTACGATCTACGCCACGCCCAACGAGTACAGCTCGGCGGACGCGATCATTCGCGCGCAGGAGCTTATGGAGGCGTTCGAGGACAAGGAGGTTCGTGGCATCATCTGCGCTATCGGCGGCTTCACGTCGCACGAACTGCTCGAGTACCTCGACTTTTCGGTCATCGCCGCCAATCCGAAGGTCTTCACTGGCTTCTCGGACATCACGACGATGCACCTCGCCATGTACTCTCAGTCGGGACTTTGCACGTTCTACGGCCCTGCCGCACTCACGCAGTTTGGCGAGTTCCCACAGCCGCTGCCATACTCGATGAGCTCGTTCTGGCAGGCGGTATCGTCGACCGAGCCTCTTGGCGAACTCGTCGCTTCATCGGAGTGGACAGACGACAAGGCGGCGAACTGGTTCACCAAGGCGGATATGACCTACCAGGACGTGATGAAGCCAAACCCCGGGTACAAGTGGCTGCGGCAGGGCACCGGCTGCGGTCGCATTCTAGGCGGCTGCTTGCCGGTGCTGCTCAACGTGCGCGGTACCAAATTCATGCCCGACTTGACCGGCGCAGTGCTGCTCCTCGAGACGCCAGAAGGGCACTCGTTTGACTCAGGCATGACGCTGAATGACGTCAACATGGTGCTTGGCTGTCTGCGTGTGGACGGCACGTTCAACCGGATCAATGGGCTTGTCGTGGGCCGCGCGTTCGCGTACAGCGACGAGCAGGTCGCGGAGCTCCAGCGGCTCGTGCTGTACCACACGCGCGGCACCAGCTTCCCGATCCTCTACGGCGTCGACTGCGGCCACACAAACCCTATCGCAACCATCCCGCTGGGCTGCGAGATCGAGCTGGACGCCACGAGCAACTCGCTCCGCGTGGTCGACGCCGGCGTCCGCGCATGAGCGAGCGTTCAGCGTGTCCCGAAAAGGTTGACTTCAAGCATTCAGTTCGGATACTCAAGTGGGCGTCTTAGAACATTTCACCTCGGACATGTGATGGATACACTTCTGACTTCTTTGGCAAAATCTCCGCTGTTTGAACGCTGGCAATGGAAAGGCAGTGGACGGCATGGTTATGTTTCTACGTGTATGAATTACCGCCTGCATGTTTCTCCTTCCCTCCATCTGCCGTGCCACATGCGGTGGGATGGCAGCTGCAGGATTGTCGCCTCGCTGGTCATCTCTGGGCACCTTCGAAGTCTCCTGTCGCCTGTCGCCGAGCAGAGCAAAAGAGCGCACCAAGGACAGCCGGCAGAGCATCTGCCGCGCTTCTTTCCTTCCAGCTCTGATGCGAAGGCATATGAACCCAGTGGATGGAAAGGAGGCGCTCGCGGAAAAGTGGATGCAGGAATTCTCGACCGTCGATTCGCGAGTCCACGGTGTCCTGGAGACCTGGTCGCCATCGTCGTCGTCGTCGTCGTCTCTGTGCGACCTTGAACCAGTTGCGATGGTCTCCCCTCCCCTCTGACTCTCTCTCTTCCTCGCACCGACACACCTGTTCCAATCGCGAGTGCCGAGAGCAAGACACTTTTCCTCACGCTCTCTATCAGATATCACCAATTGCTGCTCCTGCGAAAGCAACCGAGGGATGACGGCCCCCATCGTGTTTGACACCATCCAGGAGGCGCGGCCCGCGCTGTTGCCGCCGAGCACGACCGCCCCGATGGACGACGATAATGCCGCGTCATGTCTGACAAGCACAGCGCGCGGGAACACCGCTGCGGCCGGAAAGATCGAGCCCGGTAAGGGTCTTCAAAGTGTTGCCAGCGCTTCTGCGGCGGTTCTCGGCGGTAGCATCCCAGCAAGCCACTACGCAAGCGGACACGAGAAGACTGTCAACTTCTTGGGTCTTTACGTCGTCCGCGGACCGACAGCGTCGAAGACTGTTCACTACATGATGGACATCTCCATCCCGCAGTGGTCGCTGCGATTCCGCATTGCGCAGCGGTTCCACAGCTTCCGTCAGCTCCGTCAGCGACTGCTCAGAGCTCTGAAGCACTGCCCAGGCACTAGGCGACCCGAAAGCAAGCGCCCGGTCGAGGACAAGAAAACCGAGGTCATGAACGGTTCGTCGGCGGGGAAGGAATTGCTTCGAATGATTTCGGCTCGAGCGACGGCGCCGTGTGCGTGCTGTTCGGCGACGCGGAAAATGGTGACGGCCATGAAGTTCCCCAAGCGCAAGTTTGTGTTCACCAACCGCCAGGACATCCACGAGCGCTCGCTGATACTCGAGGCGTTCCTGAGCTATTGCATCGATTTGATGCTTCGCTGGACGGGATGCAAGCGAGGTCGCAGGGCGTGGGCCCTGCTGCTGGGCGTCTTTCTGGACGTCAATCTGCACGAGTGCGTTCGAGCCGAGGTTGACGCAGACAAGCGTGATCCGTCGGAAGATCGCGTGACTGTGGACTCTGCAGGCCGCTCAAGTGGCGACAGCAGTTTTGGTGGAGGAGTTGTGAGTAGTGCGGCGCCGGTGGTCAAAGCCGCCGAGGTGCCCATGCTCGTCCTCCCTCAGCACTCGGGCGACGTCGACTCGGACTACGAGCACACGACCGAGGCCATGTTCTCGTTCATCTCGATCGACTCGTCCGCGCCACCAGCGTCGTCCAGTGCTATTCGTCGCCAGTAGACATCACTGAGACAGATCTGCTGTGCGTGATGTGTGCTCCGTGCCAATCACTCACGACATGTTGACCACCCGGATTCCCAATCAAGTGCTTTGATTCCATGATCTGCCATTAGAATCGCCTCACCAGTCAACTTAAGAACTTGAGGACTGTGCAACAGTGCAGTACCGTTGAACAGCATCAACATTTCCCAACCATCATCAAGCTTTTGTTGTTGACACAAGGTGGTAATAAGTGAGAAGCGCTCACACAACAGTACCGTGGAGCCCCATCAACAAACTCCCATCGCCATCGTGACCGCATCATCCCGGCCGCATCAAGCTTGGCCGCATCATCATTGAGATGACGAGGCGAGGAGATGAAAGCTGTTGGTCCTGGCATGTCGTTCGCCTCCAACTCTCCACCTCATTCCCGCATTTGCTGGACGACGAACCAATCGATCGACTCACCAGTTCGACTAGTGCGCGACCCTGCCGACATGGTGCCTGCATCCGACAACGACAAGGACAGCAAGATGCTGTCGGACGGCTCGCTGATGCGTCACGGAGCCCAAGAAACCTACGGACAGCTCGCCGCCAAGCTGGAAGAAGCGCTGGAGGGCGGAGAGCTGCCCCAGATCGAGATTCGGTGCAGGGATCTATCGGTGAGTGCGGACGTCCAAGTCTCTGTCAGCAAGGATGACGGCGAAGCGATGGAACTCCCGACGCTGGTCAACGCTCTCAAGCACAAGCTCCGAGCTATCACGGCGACCAAGCGGCAGATACGCAAGGACATCCTCAAGAATGTCACGTGTACGTTTCGACCGGGCACCATGACCCTCGTGCTCGGACAACCCGGGTCTGGCAAGTCCACGCTGATGCGGCTGCTCAGTGGACAGCTTCCTTCGAGTCGCAGCCTCTACATCGAAGGTGACATTTCGGTCAACGGCCAGAGCCACGAGAAGCTCCGCGATCGGCTGCCGCAACTTGTCGCGTTCGTCCCACAGAAGGACGAGCATCAGCCACTGCTGACGGTGAAGGAGACTCTCGAGATCGCCAACGGTTTCTGTCCCTCCGAGTTATCGCGTCGACCGCACGAGCTGCTTGGTAAAAGTTCTGCGACCGAAGACGCAGTCGAGACGATCGCCGAGTTGGACAAGCAGCATCCCAGTATCGTGGTCAAGCAGCTTGGGCTTGAGCGATGCCAGGACACGATTCTTGGCAACGGAATGCTGCGCGGCGTGTCTGGTGGAGAGCGAAAGCGTGTGACGCTAGGAGAGATGAGCTTCGGCCTTCGCCCTGCGTCGTTCATGGACGAGATCAGCACGGGTCTAGACGCGTCCGCGACGTTCGACATCATCCAGGCGCATCGCCACATTGCGGACAAGATGCGCGCGACGATTGTGACGTCGCTGCTGCAGCCATCGCCTGAAGTCGTCGATCTATTCGACGATGTGCTGCTGCTCAGTGCGGGCGAAGTCATGTACTACGGACCTGTCGATCAAGTGGCTGCTCACTTCGCGGGACTCGGGTTCCATTGCCCTCCTGACCGCGACGTCGCTGATTTCTTGCTGGACCTTGGGACGCCTCAGCAGACTCAGTACCAAGTTGGTGCTGGTGGCCGTGGGTTTTCGCATCCACGACTTCCCGCTGAGTTCTCCAAATGCTACCACGACTCGGATGTGTTCGGGAACGTACTTCGTGTGGTCGAGTCACCGTTGAAGCATGAACTCAAGACTGGGGTGACGAAAAAGCTTCTGGACGAAGTGCCTGTCTTCGGTCGGTCTTTGCTCGAGAACACGCGTGCTCTCACGCGCCGACAAATGATGATCACGATGCGGAACGCAGCGTACCTTCGCAGCCGGATGTTTGCGCTTACGTTCAACGGACTCGTGTTCGGGTCGCTGTTCTGGCAGCTCCGGCCCCAGAACGTTCAAGTTGTGCTGGGTATCGCGTACCAGGCGAGTCTGTTCCTGGTTTTGACGATGGGGGCACTGGTGCCAATCTACGTCTCGCAGCGTGACGTGTTCTACAAGCAACGCCGTGCGAACTTCTTCCAGACGGCAGCCTACGTGATTTCGAGTTCTGTCTGCCAGTTTCCGTTCGCTGTGCTCGAGAGCATCTACTTCGGATCGATCGTGTACTGGATGTGCGGGTTTGTGATTGAAGCCGGTCCGTACTTCACGTTTCTGCTGCTGCTGTTCGTCAACAACTTGGCGTATGCTGCCTGGTTCTTCTTCCTCGCGGCAGTGGTGCCGAACATGAACATCATCAAGCCGATCGAGATGCTCTCGAACTTGGTTTTCGTCGTCTTTACGGGCTTCATCATGGCTGAAAGCGAGATTCCCCCGTGGTTCATCTGGATATACTGGCTGAACCCGCTGACCTGGTGCTTCCATGCTCTCGCGATCAACCAGTACCGGTCGGCGGCGATGGATGTGTGTGTCTACGAAGGCGTGGACTATTGCCGCGAGTACGGGGCGACGATGGGCGAGTACTTGCTCTCTCTGTACGACATCCGATCAGAACGCATGTGGATCTGGCTTGGCATTGCGTACATGCTCGCCATCTACGTTGTCTTCATCATTCTCGGGTACCTCGCGCTCGAATACAAGCGATACGATGGACATGAAGCCAGCGTTGTGACGGTGTCATCCAGCTCGGAGGTATCATCGACCGGATCGGACGACCTGATTGACACCAACAAGAGTATCGGAGAGGCCGACTATGCCGTGGCAATAACCCCCAAGCCGTCGGACACTCCCGGTGTCGCGCTCAATATCCATCAAGACCATCCTTCGGTTCTTCCGGTTGCTTTGGCATTTGAGGATCTGTGGTATGCAGTGCCCAAGCCCGGAGGCGCCTCAAACGAGACCATCGATCTGCTGAAGGGCATCTGCGGGTATGCACTGCCGGGCACCATGACAGCGCTCATGGGGTCGTCTGGTGCAGGGAAGACGACGCTGATGGACGTGATTGCTGGCCGCAAGACTGGCGGAACCATCAAGGGGAGGGTGCTTCTCAACGGACACGAAGCTACTCCACTAGCGATCCAGCGAAGCACGGGCTACTGCGAGCAGACAGACGTGCACTCGAACGCGTCCACCATCCGTGAAGCTATTACATTCAGCGCCTTCCTGCGACAAGACAGCTCCGTGTCGGCTGCGGCCAAGTACGCAGCTGTCGACGAGTGTCTTGAGATGCTCGACATGAAGAGCATCGCGGGCCAGATCGTGCGCGTGTGCTCTGCTGAGCAGCTCAAACGACTCACGATTGGCGTCGAGTTGGCTGCGCAACCGAGCGTGTTGTTCCTCGACGAGCCGACGAGTGGTTTGGACGCGCGCACGGCCAAGATCATCATGGACGGAGTGCGGCGAGTCGCCGACAGCGGCAGAACGGTGCTCTGCACAATTCACCAGCCATCGGCCGGTGTGTTTTCGCTCTTCGACTCGCTGCTGCTCCTGAAACGAGGCGGCGAAACGGTCTTCTTCGGTGATCTCGGCCCAAGCTGCAAGAACTTGGTCGACTACTTTGAAGCCATTCCGGGTATTTCGCCCTTGCCTGACGACTACAACCCGGCGACTTGGATGCTCGAATGCATCGGCGCAGGAGTGGAAGGTGCGCGCCTGGACTCGGTGTCGGTGGACGTCGACTTTGTGGCTCGCTTCCAAGGCAGTGAGCAGTGCCAGATCGCGGTCGAGATGCTTTCTCGCGAAGGCATCGGGAATGCTTCAGCGAGTGTCTCCGCAATGAGCTTCGGTCGAAAGCGCGCGGCCGGGTCCCTCACTCAATTCGCGATGCTCATGCAGCGCTTTGTCGACTTGAACTGGCGCACGCCTTCGTACAACATCACGCGGTTCGCGGTGTCGCTCATCCAAGCGCTGATCTTCGGCGTGCTGTACATTGATGCCGACTACACCACGTACACTGGAGCGAACGCTGGTATGGGCCTGATCTTCATCACGTCGCTGTTCAACGGCATGATCCCGTTCAATGCCGTGATGCCCATCGCGTCACAGGAGCGCGCAGTCTTCTACCGCGAGCGTGCCGCACAGACGTACAGCGCAGTCTGGTACTGGCTCGCCGAGACGCTCGTGGAGATCCCGTATTCGGTTGCCAGCGCGCTGCTGTTCACGGTAATCTTCTACCCGATGGTCGGCTTCCCGGGGTTCACCGAGGGCGTGCTGTACTGGGTCAACACGTCCTTACTCATCCTCATGCTCACGTACTTCGGCCATCTCTTCGTGTACGCGATGCCGAGCCTCGAGATCTCCATGATTCTGGGCGCGCTCTGCACCTCCGTCCTCGTCATGTTCATGGGCTTCAATCCGCCGGGCAGCGCCATCCCCACAGGCTACAAGTGGCTGTACCACGTCACGCCGCAGAAGTACTCGATGGGCGTCTTCGCCGCCCTCGTGTTCGCCAATTGCCCCGACGACGAAGCTGCCGCGGTGATCAATGGAACGGCGAGTGACGGCATCTCGCTCGCCTGTCACATGCTCGAAGGTGCCCCGGCGCCATACACGGGTCTGTCGATCAAGGAGTACGTGGAGCAGGTATTCCTGACCAAGCACGACGAGCTGGCACTCAACTTTGGCGTGCAGGTGGCCTTCATCGCGCTCTTCCTGCTCGTCAAGCTGCTCGCGATGCGCTTCGCCAACCACCAGAAGAGGTGAGAGACCACAAGCATGGGCACTGGAGGGAGTGGTGGATACGTTTGATTGAGTATCTCCATGATGATGGAGCATGGATGAAATGAAACTGTAGCCATGTCCGAAATAGCTATTTTTTTCATAAAAGCGATCTTTGAACAAAAAATGGATCCCAGTTAAGTTCGTTCAGTTCGAAAAGTTCGCGTTCTGACCCCAGTGTTCTGAGTCTGAAGAAGTGGGATGGCGTCCTGAGTCTGAAGGACTCGTCACTCGATTGACAACCTTTTTGCCCAATCATGCACTCTCTCTTCCTCAAATCGACCAATCCGCACGCAAAGAGCCCTCCTCCTTCGCCACCACTGGTTGATGAGCTTTCCTCGTTTGTTCTCACTCTCGCGTGGTCTCCCGCCTAACCTCCGCTAACCTCCACCTGCTTTTCCCGCCGTTGGCACTCAAGCATACAAACACGTTGCGACTTCCCGTTCAAAATTTGAAACCCTCGAAAATGGGTGTTAGCGGGCGTTAACGGTTTGTTCTCTGCGCCGCGTCCCGAGCCTGCTTGGCCCCCTTTCCCGCCCGCCCGCAGCCGAACAGCTCCCAAGTCATTCGCCAACTCGACTGCAAGCGCCATCACAACGTTTTCGGTCCAAGAAGCGGCACCTCGAGCCTCCCGCCTGCGTCTCCACTCGCCACTCAACACCTCCAGCTCACTCCACGATGCGTGAGATCCTGTCGATCCACCTGGGCCAGGGCGGCATCCAGCTCGGCAACTCGTGCTGGGAGCTCTACTGCCTCGAGCACGGCATCCAGCCGGACGGCATGATGCCCAGCGACAAGACGGTCGGCGGC
>JAADYB010001031.1:0-10142 GCA_023338075.1 Phytopythium litorale | reverse complement strand
TCACGAGCAGTGGTGCCCTCGCTGCATGTGGCGCTCCATCTGCTCGTCGAAGAGGCTGTTCTCGATGATCTGGTGGTTCTCCGGGACGCTCGCGGCCATGCAGTTGAGCACGAAGCTCACGAGCGCACCCGCGACCGAGTCTTGCGGCAGCGTCCGCACCGGCACGTTGGGCGTGAGCACGTAGCACGACTGCAGCAGCGCGAAGGTCGCGTCCGGCGCCACGTTGCTCGGCCGCTTGACGATGAAGTAGCCGCGCTCGCGGAAGGCCGCACCGGCGAGCGGCCGGCCGTCGAACTCGATCGGGTTGACGAACGCGTGCCAGACGATCACCACGCGGTCCTCCTCGATATACATGCGCTTGATCTGCTTGCCGCGGAAGAGCGCCGTCGAGCCCTGCTCCCGGAACTCGATGCCGAAGCTCTCGGCCACCGTGTCGTCCGACTCCTCCACGTTCTGCCAAGTGCATCGCTCACCATACGTCAGCGACAGACGCCATCACATAGCTAGACAGCGGCTGCGAAGCCTTACCTCGGCGCCCAGCTGCGAGAAGAAGCTCGTGCAGTTGGGCCGGACGCAGAACGAGAAGATCTTCCAGCACACGAGGCCGGTGGTGCGCACGTCGAACGGGAAGATCTTGTGCGCGAAGATCTGCGCGAACAAGTTCCCGCTGGCGTCCTCGTGCATCTGCGTGTGGCTGTCGCCGCCCACGTCCGACTCGGACAGCCCGCTGCGCAGGAAGATGTCCTCGGCTTCTCGGTACGACGGGTCCAGGCCGTTCAGCAGCTCCTGGTAGATCTCCTTGTCGCTCAGGTCAGGCACGAGCGCCATCATGGGCCACGCGCGCGGCGCAGTCTCGAACAGCTTGACCGGCTGCAGTGGCAGGAAGACACTAGAGTGAGAACGCGATACGCAACGCTCGGACCGAGCCCGACGCACCTCGGACGCGGTGCGCTGCGCCAGCAGCCGCTTGAGCCCGTCCGTGACCTCCCGGTGGCCCTCCACCACGCGCTTCAGCCGGCGATTCTCGCGCACCGCGCGCATGTGCAGCTGGAACTGGTCGTTCGCGATCTCCTTCCACACCTCCGCGGCCCGCGCGCGGTCGCGCGGCAGCTCGACGCTCTCGTGCGCCGCCGCTTTCTCTCCTTGGCTGCGGCGTTTGCTGCCGCGCCTGCGCGTCGACCGCCCACGCCCGAGGCACTGGTCACACGCGCGCCGCGCCTCCTCGAGCGCCTCGAGCTCCTGCGTCAGCTCGTCCACCTGGCCGCGCAGCTCCGTCAGCTCCCGCCGCTCGCCGTCGCGCGCTCGGTTCGGGTTGTAGTTGTACTTGGCGCGCGGCTTAGAGGCCTGCAGCCCGCGCACGTCCTCGAGCGGCAGCAGTGCAGGCGCAGGTGCTGGCACAGGCGACGGGTCGCCCGCTGGAGGACTTTCGCAGTCGATGGAGCGGCGCGACGACCGCTTGCTCGCGCGCGGTCTCCGCTTCGCCGGCGCCTTCTTCTTGGCCGCGGCGACGTCCCCGACGCCCCTGTCCACGCACAGACCCGCAGGGGCGGCTGGAGACACGGCGGGTCCATCCAGCAGCGCCGCGTACTCGTCGATGAACGACTGCATGGCCGCCAGAGCCGCCAGGTCCTCCGGCGCCAGCACGTCGGTCGGCATGTTCCTGTGGTGCGGAATTGCGGTAATGAGCTCCCAACCCAGCACCTTACGCCGTCTTGTACAGGGTAAAACGGTTGTATCATACGGAATAACAGGGACTATAAACGATCTAATACAGCATACCACTCCTCACAGCGTCACAGCCTGACTCACAGACATCATGAGCATCGACCTCATGCTGGTTGACGCTTTCGACGGCTCAAACATGCGTGGGCGGCCCCTCCACTGTGTTACGGCCTACACAACATCTCTGACCACTGCACAGCACCTCTGACCAACTGTGGCTACGCACGGGCGCCACGCACGAGCGAGAGGTCGAGCAGGATGTCCTCGATGATCTGGTGGTTCACCGGGATGGTCGACGTCATCCAGCGCTGCACAAAATCGGTCACGGCGACGGCCAGCGCGTCCTGCGGGATGGCCCGCATTGGAGCGCTCGGAGAGATCAGGTAGCATGTTTGCAGCATCGAGAACCCGTCGGGAAGCTGTGGCGAGCGGCGGATCATGAAGAACCCGCGCTCCTCGAACGCCGCGCCACGGAGACGCTGGCCGCGGAACTCGATCGGATCCACCAGCGACTGCCAGACCACCACGACACGGTCGGCCTCTACGAACTTGCGCTTCACCTGCCGCACATGGACCACGACCTTGCCGTCGTCCAGGTGCAGCTCCGTGCCGAACCGCTCGACCACGACGTCCTCTGTGTTTTGCTGGATCTATCACAATTGACATCAGATACGAGTCAAGGCACTGGAGGCAGCATCTATCGACCAGACCACCCACCTCTGCGAAGAAACAGCGCGCGTTCGGACGGACCGACTCGGAGAACTGGGTCCACGCCGCCATGCCCGTCGCGTGCACCCCGTACGGAAAGACCTTGCTGGCCTGCACCCGAGTGAACAAGTTGCCGTCCGTGTCCGTCTGCATCTCGGGGACGCTTATGCTCACCGCGCGCGACGCGTCAACTTGGACGTTGGCAAACACGCTGTCCACTTGGCGGTAGCACTCGGTGGTGCCCGCCATCAGTCGCTCGACGAGCGCCGGGTCCAACTTGAGCTCGACGTACTCCATCAGTTGGTGAAAGCGCTCGATCGTGAACATGCGCGCAGCCTGTCGAAGCACAAGCAAAAGACATTGTCAACACGTTAATGAGGTGGGTGCCATGAATAACGCGGTGGCGCCATACCCTCTCGGCGGTGACGCTGCGCACAAGCTTTGCCATCCGGCGGATCGTGGAGTGGTTCGCGCGCACTGCTGCCTTGAGGTCGCCATTCTCCCGCGACACCTCGAGCCGCTTCCCCAGCTGCCGCTCCGCCATCGTCTTCCACACCGTGTGAGCGATCGAGGTGCTGATAGTCCGCGGGTGCTTGGCCAGCCCGCGAGTCCTCTGGTGGTGGCCGGCAACGTTCTGCAGCGTGGCGAGCTGCGACTCGAGCGCGGCGGCCTCGAGTCGGAGCGCTATCACCTCCTTCCGGCGCTCCTCTCTCGCGCGGTTCGGATTGTAGTTCAGCGCGCGCTTCTTGGCCGCGGGCTTGGACGGCGCTCGAGTCCGCGACGCGCTCGCTGCCCTCCCGCAAGAGCTCCCACACGAGCCCTGCGACTGGCCGTCCGAATCTGTCCCCTCCGTCTGCGGCGACTCCTCCGCTTCACATCTCGCCGCTCTGCGCTCCGTAGTGCCGACCGGAGTGGCCGTGTCAGGCAGCGAAGGCGCCTGCCACGCGTCGTGAGCCTCGCCACCGAGCGGCGCGAACACCGTCCCCGACGGTGCGAACGACTGCAACGAGCCCGCCAGGTCCGCCGTCAGGTACGCCGTCAGGTCCGCCGTCAAGTCGACTGTCAGGTCTGTCAGGAAGAGGTCTGCGCCGTCCGCAAGCGACAGCGCAGCCGCCAGCGCGTCGACGTCGCCGCCGATCTCCATCTTCGGTCGTGGTCGAAGCGGCTTGTTCTTCTCCAAAGAGCTCGTCGTCTGTCCCACCCAAAGAGTCTTGTATGGTGCTCTCCCGTGTCACAGATTGCGCAAACAAACACCTGCAACACCGGGCATGTCAATTCAAACCGGACACAAGTGCGCAATGTACCCTTGATGTGCATCACCATTGAGCCAACGGCTTTGACGTGCATCATGATCAACCCTCGCTGCTCTCCTCACGCTCTTACTATCAGCGACCGGTCGAAGAGCGAGTCCTCGAGGACCTGGTGGTTGGCAGGGATCGCTGCCGCCATCCAGTTGAGTACGAACTCGGTCACAGCCAGAGCCGTCGAGTCCTGCTGCAGCATTCGAGTCGACGCTGTCGGCGAGCATGGCGCGACGCGGTAGCACGTCTCGAGGAGCGAGAAGCCCTTCGGGATGTGCGAAGGGCAGTGGATCACGTAGAATCCGAGCTCCTCGTAGGCCGCGCTCGCGACGGGCTGGCCTCTGAACTCGAGCGGGTCCATCAACGACTGCCAGACGACCACCACGCGATCGGCTTGGACGTAGCGCCGCTTCACTTGCCAGCCAAAGGCAACCATCTTGGCGCCATCCATATGCAGTTCGGTGGCGAACCGATTGACGACGGTGTCATCAGAAGCTTGGACGATCTGTCGCAGGCGTTGCAATGTGTTACGCCCGTGAACAACATGCTAAGTCGCATCCAAGCTCATCAGCACGCACCTCATCGACGAAGCAGCGCGCGGTGGGCCGAACAGATACGGCAAACTGGGACCACGCCACCGCTCCAGCCATGTCGACACTGTACGGCAGGATCTTGCTGCCGTTGGTTCGTAGATACAGGCCAGCCGCAGTGTCTCCTCGCGTCTCAAGCGAGCTGACGATTGGTCCGCTTGAGCTTTGGCCGCGGCAGTGCTGGAACACGCTGTCCACCTCGCGGTAGCACCTGTCCACTCCAGCAACGAGGCGCTGGACGACCCTCGGGTTTGATTCGTACTGCGCCAGCTGGGATATCCGGCGCGATCTCTCGATGCAAAAGTGCTGTGCAGCCTGATGCATCAGCATGGTAAGAGCACCCAGCGTCGTCGGCCACACTGACAACTCGCAAGACCAGCCAGTGGACCACTTACCTTCTCGGCGTTGTGGCTCCGAAGCAGTTTGGCCATCCGAGTTATTGTCGCTTGGTTCTCTTGCACGGCTGCTCGCAGCTGATGGCTCTCGTGCACCGCCGCCATGCGCTTCTCCAACTGGCGCTCCGCGATCGCCTTCCACACGCTGGCAGCAATCGACTCGACCACTCCACTTCTCATCGTCCCGGTGAGGCATCCACCGCGGTCGCTGTCTGCGTGCGAGCGCTGCAGGCGACATCGATGGCTGCGGAGCACACTCAGCTGCTCTTCGAGCTCCGAGGCGTCTGTCCGGAGTCGGCGCAGCTCCCTGCGCTGCTCGTCACGCGCGCGATTCGGATTGTATTGAGCACTCCGCCTCTGCGTCTTGCCGCTCGCTCGTTGCTTCCGTGCAGACGCCGCTCCATGAGGCGGCACATTGCCATCGTTGGCAGCAACGCTCGTGGCTGAAGACGGTGACGGGCTGTCCGACTTGATCGCATCATGGCTGCACTCGCCGCCACCCACGCTGTCCATGGGTTCACTTGCATGCTGCGCGGTCATCCAGTCCAGTAGCAGACTGTCAGGGGCGTCAAAGTCATCGCCCAGCTCGAGAAGCCCGTCCAAGGAATCAAGCCCATCGTTCATCTCGCTTGCAGCGTCTGCTAGCGGCGCAGAACGCGCTGCGGCCGGCTGCAGCCACACGGACGGGGGTGGCAGCTCGTCTGCCGTTGCCCATAGTCCTGCGTGGTGGCCGTCCAGAGCTTCGTCCACGAACGAGAGCGCGGCCGCGAGCGCCTCGACGTCTGCATCGCTCGTCATTTCCAGGTCCATGCTGCACTCTTCAGATGAGTGCGTTCGGCTGAAAGTGACTCGTTACGTGACGAACCGATCAAGTCTTGAGACCTTGTCCGGGTTGAAATGTCGCATTAGGACCGACACCCATTTTGGTTGCTCTTGCTGCTTCTGGTGGTGCTTTATGATCTCACACTGCCCACGAAACTTCGGTGGTGCATTCAAAGACAAACCGAGCACAATCTGCTCCATCTCGAAGCCACACCGACCCGGGAGCACGGCAATTCCAACCGCAACCGCAACCACGCTTAGCTTGGCATGGATAGAGCTGCGTCGAACAGGATGTCCTCTAGGATCCCGTGGTTGGCGGGGATCGTGGTGGCCATCCAATTGAGCAGGAAGTCGGTCACCGCGAGGCCCGTCGAGTTCATTGGCATCGAGTGCACAGGAGACGTGGGCGCCATCCGGTAGCACGTCCGGAGCATCGAGAAGCCGTCGGGGACAAGAGGCGGCTTGTGCACCACATACAGCCCATGCTCCTCGAAGGACGCTCCGGAGACGCGACGTCCTCTGAACTCCAGCGGTTCTGTCAGCGCTTGCCACACAATGACAACGCGATCAACCTCGACGAAGCGGCGCTTGAGCTGCCACCCTAATACGATCATCTTGCACCCGTCCTTGTGGAGTTCTGTGCCGAACCGACTCAGCACTGCGTTGTCCGAAGCTTGCACGACCTAGCAAGCATCGAACAGTTGAAAAGGTAAGCTCATATCCTCAACATTGGCACGGACATCTTCACATCAATCACCTCGTTGGCGAAACATCGAGCGTTTGGCCGAACCGAGTCCGAGAAATGCATCCACGCCGCCGCCGCAACCTTATCGACCGTGTACGGCAGTATCTTGCTCCCGAAGACCTGCGAGAACAAGCTCCCAGAGGAGTTGCGCTCGATCTTGGGTGCGCTGAAGCTTGACGCGCCGGAAACATCTACGCTCGTGCAACGAAACACATTCTCTACATCCTGGTAACACTTGGCTGCTCCCGAGAAGAGGCGGTCGACGACAGCAGGGTCCATCGGCTCCGCCAGTTCGGGGATCCGCAGCGCCTGCCGGATGGACGCGGCTTGAGCCATCTGCCGTTCGCAGGACCACGCAGCCGATGTGAGACGAGGACAACCAACAAAGGAACCCAGCTCGATATATGCGCACCTTCTCGGCGTTGTGGCTTCGCAGCATCTTGGACATCCGAGCTATCAGTTGCTCGTTCGCTTGCACCGCCGACCGGAGTTTGCAGTTTTCGTGCGTCGATGCCATGCGCTTCTGGAGTTGACGCTGCGCCATCGCCCTCCATACGTTCGAGGCGACAATGTTGGCGCTAAATGCTGGCAAGGCGACAGCTCTGCTCGATTCGTCTTGCGCCACAGCATCCCGACAAGGTCGGAGTTTGCGGAGAATCTCCAGCTGCTCCTCGAGCTCCGAGGCCTCAGTCCGTAGGTCCAGCACCTGGTTGCGCAGCTCCTCTCTCGCTCGGTTTGGATTGTACCCCAGCGGTCGCTTCGGGGGTCCGCTCGCCTTCGCCCGCTTCGGCTTTGTAGTGGACTTCGGCGTCGTCGAGACGCTGGTCGAGCTGTCCGTCATCGGTGATCCCATCGGCTCATTCGGAGCAAGTCCCTCGGTTTGGGAGCCGCCATCCGAGCTGGTTGACAAGGAGCTGGACGGAGGCGTCGGCCAGCCACCCCGAGGCCAGTCTAGTTGGCTCTGTAGCGCCGTGTGAGAGGCGTCTTCGCTAGAGAAGTCGCCGCTGGTTTCGGGCGAAGGCGAACCGCCGAGAGGCGAGAACCGCACGCTCTCGGTCGACAATTCGCTCGCCGGGAAGTGCGGAGGCGTCCGAGGCAGCACGAGCGTGTCGAGATCCGCGGCTGAGGGAGGGAAGGCGTCGTCGACGAGCGCGAACACCGCCGCCAGGTCTTCGCAGTCGGCATCCGACTCCATCGAGTTCAGCGGTGTTTTCGCCTTCGTCTTCGTCGTCGTCAGTATGTCCGGTGCGGAGTGCCTCTTGGAAGAGACAGGACAGAGCTGCAAGAAGTTGGACGACGTTTCTGATCGGACACCAGATTTGCAAATCATCATCAGCATGCATCCCCACCAGAAGCAAGGGCTCGCACCAATTCAACTGAACTCTGCATTGCTAGTTGCGCTCTGGTGAGCCAAGTTGGTGTCCTCTAGCGTGCAGCCCGCCAGTTGTCCGAGCTGATGACCAGCACGCTCACGCCTTGACTGCCAGCGATCGCTCGAAGAGACCGTCCTCGATGATCTGGTGGTTGGCAGGGATCGTTTTTGCCATCCAATTCGCCACGAACTCCACCACCGCGAGAGAGGTCGCGTCGCACTGCACCGACTGCATTGGTGACCTTGGCGCCATCTGATAGCAGGATTCAAGGAGCGAGTAGCCCTTCGGGAGCTGTGGTGGGCTGTGGATCACGTAGAAGCCGCGCTCTTGGAACGATGGACCCTTCAAAGGCTTGCCTCGGAACTCCAGCGGGTCCATCAACGACTGCCAGACGACCACGACGCGATCGGCTTCGACGTAGCGCCGCTTTACTTGCCACCCAAACACGACGACCTTCGATCCGTCCATGTGGAGCTCCGTTGCGCATCGAGTTACCACGATGTCTCCCGGTGACGCTGATGGCTGCTCCGTCCACCACAAGCAGCGCAGAAACGTTAGTCAGCACAACGGAGATGCTAGACAGTGGGGCAACATACATCGTGGACGAAGCATCGAGCGTTCGGCCGCACAAGCGCCGCCAATTGAGCCCACGCGACCGCCGCAGTCTCTTGGACGCTGTATGGGAAGATTTTGCTACCAGATGACCGCATGAACACGTTCCCGCACGAGTCGGCTAGCATCTCCGGCGGACTGTAGTTGACGAGCTTCGAAACATCTGCGGAGGAGCCGTGGACAACGCTGTCAACCTGGTCGTAGCACTCCGCGACGCCAGCCATAAGCTGCTGGATGGTCGACGGATCCATCTGATACTGCGCCAGCTCTGAAAGTCTGCGTGACTGCACAATGCAGAATTCCTGCGTGGCCTGCAGCCGACGAGCATCCATGCCAGTTAGCAGCAAACACACATTGAGGGTCTGTGCACGTTTGAGCTCCGACCTTCTCGGCGTTGTGGCTTCGAATGAGCCTGGACAACCGCGCGACCATGACCTGGTTCGCCTGCACAGAAGCCTTGAGCCTGGTGTTCTCGCTCGTCGACGCCATCCGCTTCTGCAACTGGCGCTCTGCCAGCGCCTTCCACACCTTGGAGGGGATCGAGCCACTCTCGTCCACTTCGTTCAGCCCGCTTACGGTTGCACGGCAGTGTCGAGGACGGGGCTCACTCAGCACAGCAAGCTGCCCCTCGAGTAAGCGGACCTCGGACCGCAGCGCTTGGACCTCCTTGCGCTGCTCCTCGCGCGCTCGGTTCGGGTTGTAGTCTGCCGGTCGCTTCCGCGTCGGCTTCTTCGCCGGCTTGGTCTTCACAGAGTCTCGCGAGTTGTCACCGACCGACTGGGACACCGCGCTTGAAGACGGCGTCGGAGAACACTCGGCGTTCAGCGCGGCGTGTCGAGCGCTAAGGTCACCGCCACCTCCACTGCATGGCAAGTCCTCCGTCGACACATCTAACACCTCCAAGGCACCGCCGCCTCCGCTGGGAGACCACTCGCCACACACGTTGCTGGGCGTCACCAAACTTCCTAGCGACACCGACGGCGACACCGCGTCCCGGACGCCTCCGCTGCCGACCGCATCTACCGTCAAGGCCTCGTCCACGAAGGAGAGCGCCGCCGCGAGCGTCTCGGCATCGGCCTCCAGCTCCATGTCGCTCATGTTCGGGTATGATGCTCTATGTCCGGTATCAAATATCCCGATAAACATTTCTACACGACAGTACCATTTGTAAGCGACTGTTTTCCTCGGACATTGCGTCCAAAAACACACGGTGAGAATTGAATGTGTTGAGCTGTGAACATCTTGACCAAGAACTCTGCATGTTGGACGACGTTTCTGATCGGACACCAGATTTGCAAATCAACGTCGGCATGCATCCCCACCAGAAGCAAGGGCTCGCACCAATTCAACTGAACTCTGCATTGCTAGTTGCGCTCTGGTGAGCCAAGTTGGTGTCCTCTAGGGTGCAGCCCGCCAGCTGATGCTTCGCATTTGTGGCGTGCAGAGTCTCGATCAATCGGAACTCTCGGATGATGAAAATCGAGGTGGTGTTGTGCAATCCTTGGGCACGCACGGACGAGAAGGAGAAGCGGACTTTGGCTTCGGGAGAAACAGGCAAGCTGTGGAGTTGAGCCATGGCATGCCATGCCGGTCTGGCAGCCCACTTCAACTTTCGCCGCGTGAAGCTCAAGCGTCTTCTCTGTGCCTTCTTCCTCGCGGCCCCCGCTCGCCTGCCACTCCAGCAGTGCACAGTGGGGGTCGGTCGGGCCAGTCGACCCGACACAGCCTGCGCGCGACTCGTCGCTGCGTTCACTGTTCGAGACGGCCAGAGAACGACATACATCGTGCGGGACGTGCTGTCGCTGACCTACCTGCCAGGCAGTCCAAGTCCCACACGCTGACGGAGATCGAGGCCGGTGCTGATCGCCGGACGC
>JAADYB010001030.1:0-10152 GCA_023338075.1 Phytopythium litorale | reverse complement strand
TTTAAAAAAAAAAAAAAAAGAGATCCGCGCTTCGAACTGCGATCCCCGGACGAATCAATCGTGGTTTCAAAGGCTACGTCTGTAATCTTATGACATTTTGGACGTTCAAGTATCCATCGGGCAACATTTATCAACTTTTGGTATATCTTTTCAAGTCTGGTCGGTCGAAAACGTCTCGTGTGGCCGATTTCACGTCACACGACAGGTTGCACATAGTGTGCGCCACATCAATCAATCATTGTGGAGCAGTCTGCTGTATTAGTCAGACAGACTGGTGCACCAACAACAACCGATCGTTCGGTGAGGGCGAGGCGAGGCGATGGGCGGTACTGTGGCAGGATAGGCACGGACATGGCCACATCGCCGCAGCACTCGCAGGATGTCGACAGCGAGCACGTCGTCGTCGGGGCTGAGCTCGAGTGTATGTTATCGAGCCGAGCAGGCTCCGGCTGGCCAGGGTGCTCCCGCGACTGCGCCTCAGCGTTCTCGGCCAACGACGCGCTTCGCGAACTCAAAGCACAAGGCTAAACGGCGATGGCGTCGGGGGCGGCGCTCTGGCTGCTGTCACCGCTGGCAAACTGCCCCCAGTTGCAGCGGCGCGCGAAGCTCAAATACTGCAACAGCAGCAGCAGCAGCAGCAGGAGGGACCGTGTTGCGGCCTGTGAGACGCCGAATCGCGCGTAGTTGCTCGAAAGTGCGACAATGACAGCCCTTATCGACGCCGAACAGTACGGAAACATTGCGTTGTTGTTGCATTCACTCACGATCGAGCAACTAACCTTGTGTAAGGCAATGTGCAGCAGCAGGGTCCACATCAGCGCGGTGCGCAGGTCACGCTGCAACAACATCCGCCGCTGCTACTGCGCGCGCTTGGGAGAGAGGGATTTTGTGGCTGACAGTGGGTTGCTAATTGGCGGAGGTATAGCGCCTGATACCGCTGTATCGCCAGAGGTTGCGCCTTGCCGTTCACACTCGGAGCTGCCCTACGCGTCGGTGCGTCGGCGCGAGCTGGCAACGAGGTTTCGGAAGACCACGACAGTGACATCGCTGACTTGTTCAGCCGCGTTTCTTCTTCTAGGGCATTGCGTGGTGGTTTTGACCACTTGACGAGTTTCGGAGTCAGAGGCGAGAGAGCAAGAACGCGTTTCGTGAGGTAGCTCTGGAGAAGAGCAAATAGGTTTGCTGGGGTTTGTACACAATGGCGTGCGATGACTTCCAACCGACAACGATCATCAAGTCGAGCGTCTCACCTTGTACTTTGTAGACCGTCGACGCGACAGCCGGCACGAACGGAAACTGCTGGATCATGACATCGACGTACCGTTCTTGGCCGCTTGATGCACATGGGAGCGATACGGTCGTATTGGATAACGGCTCCATCGCGTTCAAGACCGGAAACAGCTCTGCGTCGAGCTCAGGACGGAGTGGAATCGCTCGCAGACCAGAAGCTGGAGCAGCGCGTACTCGGGTGGTTGTCTTGGTACTAGCACGAGCATGCTGGAGGCTCCATCCACCGCAGTCCGGGATGTGGTTCCTGTTGCGAAGTGCATGCTGTCGAGCGTCCCGAGTGTTCGGTTCGCGACACCCTTCGACGTCCTGACGTTCTGGTGCACTTGCACCGGCATGCCCTCGATCAGGCCAACATACGGTGCCATACGCCCGGACCGATTGTATGGCAACCCCAGCAAGTAAGTGACGTCACTCCGACTGAGCTCATTTAGATGCCCTTAACGTTCGCGACGATTCGGGTTGGGAATGCAACCGCAGGGAGCTGAGCCGCGGTTTGAGCGACGAAGGTGTTGTCGATTGCAAGTCGTTTGGCGTTCTCTGATGTCACAAAGACGCTAAACTCGAGCAAGACCTTGGTAACACCGTGTAACGGGCCATGTGCCGAATTACATGGCACAATCCAATTATTGAGTAGTGTGCACCACACTCATCTTCTTGGATCGCCAGATGTCGTAAACATTGTGTCTGATTCATGTTTACGCACCGACAATCACGGTAGTGATCAATGAATCTGTCGTGAACTTGCTTTGCATGCGGCGGAAATGCCACTCCACGAACACGTAAAAGGATTCGCCACAGAGTGCTAGAGGCCGGTACCGGTAGTCATCTAGCAGTGATGCAGGGCGGTATATCACGTCTGCGGTCCCGTGCGAGAGCTGAACGAGGTCACACGCGAATGGCTGGTCCTGTATCAGCTGGTTTAGAATGTCGAATAGCGGCAGCGTCGCGGTTGGCGTGCTCATGAAGCAGCAGGAACCTCTCAGCAAGTGGAGCGCAGCAAGAGGCCCCGCAATTTCACGCCGATTCGACTTTGCGAACGAGAGAGAGGCAACTCGCTTGCGGCTGATGCTCACGCAGGCGTGGGTTTCGTCGCCATCGAGCAACTCCCGCGCTTGCCGTCGCCTGGCGACGTCGTGATGTTTACACCGACCAAGCTGCACTTGTACAGAAACTGCTGTCAGATCGACACCAAGCTTCAAGCCACCGCTGTCGTTGCGCCGCCGCTCAGGCTTTGAAGGAGGCGCGTTTGCCTCCACTGTCTCGTCATGGATAGCACGTCAGTTAGTCACGCACGATCACACAGAAACACGATCACTATCACCACCATCACAACTCAGTGCGGTTGATCAGTCATTCCTGCCTTGTCTCCATGACGTTCGCGCACGTAGGCATCGGCCGGCGAGCAAATCGCTCGCAACCAGCCACGTTCATCTCTCTATCGCCACCACTTTGCACCGCATCCAGCGGTCAGTCCCACCATCGAATGTAATAGAGCAACTAGCGCATCTGAACAAGCTCAGCGTTATCACCATAGCGCGTCTTCGAAGCGACCAAAAGCTCGCTGGGCGAACTGCGAACCCCGGACGTTTTTACGTCCGGTACGCAATTCGTTAGAGCTTTCGTTGATGGCCTTTCTGAAAGCTGCGTCTGTGATCTGTCAACCTTCACGCATCCGTCGTGAGCGCTTCGTGCGACATTGTGTGGCTTTTGTCATATTTCCTTCGTACGAAGGATCAACTTTGCTATTTACGAATTCTACAATCCATATCAAACAAAACAGGTAGTCGGTTTAACAAATCCGTAGTGGTGGCTGTGCTTGGTGCGGTGAAATATGGAAAGTGGATTAAGCAGTCTGTGGCTTATGTTCTTGGAAGGATCTCTGGGTTTTAGAACTCACCGAACCGGATGCACTTCGATTGGTTCTAGAACATTCAGTGACCGTCATTCCTAAGCAAGTTGTCTTTCAGTGTGGGACACACCACTTAAATAGTAGTACCATGAATGTCAGAACTATAAGCCCTAACAGTCGGTGGGGTTCGAGTGTGGAGGGGCACAGGGCGAAGGCATGTCGGTGACTGTCGGAGGTATACGGCAAGTTCCGGGCCTGAGGGAAGCGCAGCGAGCACCATGTCGCGTTTTGGCTGTGTAGGTGCGTTTGCAACTTGGGATTGAGCCAAGTACAATGGCGCTGTACGACAGGCACTATAGCACAGAGGTTCCAGCAAAACCAACGTGGGCTAGGTGGACGACAGGTCTTGCACTGAGTGGTCGTGCGCTAGGCGGTCCGGAGGGGTGTGTGTGTGTGCTTTGTGCGAGCTGGTACTGGTGCTGGCGGCGCTGGTCCTGGTGGCGCTAGTACTGGAGGGACCGGTACAGGCGTTGATGCTGGTGATGCTGTTGCTGTTGATCGAGCTCGACAGCGCAGCAAGTGTAAGACCGTTCAGACGATTGAGCCGCGGCTCTTCTCTTTCGAGAGCTTAAAGGTGGCCTTGACCAGTTTACTAGTGAAGTGGAAAATGGAGACAGTGCGACGAGTCCATGTCTAGTGGTGATGCGTGACTTGAGTAGGTAGCACTGCGGCGTGTTGACGATGTTGTGTCTCGACGTCCTGTTGACGACCGTCATGGACGACTGCATCTCTCCCTCAAGTTTGTATACCGTTCAACTGGCTGCGCATACAAAGGGTACTGCGTGATCTTGACGGTTACTAAGCGGCGCTGGCCGCTTGGCGCCGTGGGCAGTGAAATGGTTTACTTGGATTAAGGTGCGGTCTCGTTCATGACCGGAAAGATCTCGGTGTCTACGTCTGGCCGAAGCGCGACGGCACGCGGGCGTGGGAGGCACAGCAGCGCATATTCTAACACCGTCTAGGAAGCTGCACGATTATGCCCGTAATGCCGTCGCGCACATGCTGAAACGAGATGTAGGGCGGGAAGTGCACGCACTAATGCGTGCCGAACGTGCCATTCCCGACGCCCTCAACCGTGCCGACGTTCTGGGAGACATGCATGGGCATGCCGGCGATACGTCGAGGATCGGTGCAAGACATCCAAGGCGGTTATCCGGCAGGCCCAGCACGTACTCAAAGACACTGCGGCTGAGCGTGATGAGCGCACTTCCGAAGCTGGTAACCACGCGGATCGGGAACGCGTCTTACGGCAGGAGCTGGCGCGCGGACTTGGCGATGGACGCGCGATTCTTCGCCAGCCGCATGACATTCTCGGGTGTGACGAACACGCCGCTGGGGTCACTGGGATCGATGCCGGCGCTCAGTGGAGGCATTGGCATTGGCGTCGTGACAACGCGACTGTTGATTAATGTGACAAAAGCTGTTGTCTACTCGCCGAGCCGAGATTCCCGGCAGCCCTCCCCCACTCGGGTTCTGCCAGGAACTGCATGCTTTCAACGAGAACCACAACGATCGTGAAAAGCCGCCACCGTGCTAAGCCCTCATCGTCTGCTGTGGTCGGCCGCGCTTTTGTGCGCGGATTCAAGAAAATCTCACCCCCGCGCACGGGAGGCATTTGGAGGAAGTCGCCAACTAGAATTACGTGCACGCCGCCGAAGGGCACATCGGACACCTGTTTGTAGCGCCGAAGCACTTTGTCGAGCTTGAGCCACTCGGGCTTGCCACCATTTATACTTTGTCGATAAACAGCGCATCAAGTAGAGAGAACGCCTTCTCTTGGGTGGCACGCTCGATGCGCATCTTGCAGCTCGCGAGCGTACGCGCGCCGATCATCGTCGCAGCCTTTCCCGTCAGCGCGGTCTTGACCAGCGCATTATCACTGTGCCAGCTCGAGCAAAAGGTGATGGTGGAGTCAATGACGCGGCTCTTGTCGGTACCGGTGGGTCCACCGAGAAACATCAGCAACTGGTTGTTGCTGAGCCGGGCTTGGAAACCCGGGCTGGGCAGCTGTCGGTTGGGTCAATCCCACTCTAATCCTGCCGTAAATACCTTCGCGCACGAGCGCGATGCCTCAACGTCCGTCTGCTCGAGGTGCCGCCAGGACACACGGGTGTGTGCCAGCCGGCGGACATTGCCTGGAAATGCCCACTCAAGCAGCGACTATGCAAGCGCTGGATTGCGTGACTGACGGCGCGGCACTCCAATGAGTGGTGCCACGGTGGCATCAAGGGCACGACGCGAGAGGAAGCAGTCGCGTGGGTTTCATACACGTGGGACAAGCCCGCCGCTACAACCATCTCCGACGGGCTCAACGGTATTCTAGCGGCGCCTGCGGTCCACCAAGCCGACGAGGACTCAACTAACGCCATCGCAGAAAAGCTTGAGCATTTGAATCTCCTGGACAGAGATGAAGGCGAGGTCTACGATGATGAAGCTGAAACGGGGCGTCCCTCGCGCCGCCATGCGGTGACATTAAGGGGTGCGATGAGCGGCGCGAGGAGGACGACGCACGTGAAGAGGTGAAGCGACGGAACGACGCTGTGGCTGACTGGCAGCGTACCATGTCGGACGCTACCAGGCGCCCAGTCGCCCCCAAGAGGTCAGGGGATCCCGATGAGGCGCACGGAGATGTGGAGGCGGGTGGCCCGGGCGCGCGTGCGAAGAACACGGGGAGAGGTGGACGAGACTGTGTTAGACGCGTGGGTGGCTAAGGTGAGGCCAGAAGTGGCTTGGCGCGGGGGAAAACGAGGGGAGACCGGCCGAGCGGTAGGAGGCGAGCGCAGAGCGGCGGAGCGGGCGACGAGGAAGCAGCAGTTGCGAATCCGCGGGCTGAGAAGCGGACTGAAGCGAGCGAGGAGGACGAGCACGAGCGAGGGACGAGAGAGAGAGAGAGAGAGAGAGAGAGAGAGAGAGACTGAATAAATAGGGACTCGCCCCGGCGCAAGTGCCCCGAGGGCCATTGAGTGTGTTGTTGCACGCGACGTTGGGGAACGAGGTGTCACGAGTCGAGCACAGCTCCCAACTTCTAGTCATAGACCCACGAAGACACATTACAAATATGTAGTTGACATGGTGCTGAGTGATGAGGTGACTGCGTAGCGCACTTGTCCTTAATTCTGAGGTCCCCAAGAGCTAATATTAAGGCTTTTGTCGCCATTTCTGCACAACCACATGAATGCAAGAATACCCATATGTGACAAACCTACCCCTAAACCTTCGTGCAGTCGGATACAACACAGGCTTTACGGTACCGGACTTCATACGGAGGTTTTTACGGACACGTAATTACTCAAAGGTAGGACAGGTCTAGGAGGGAGACATACGGGGAGGCAGGGTAGGGCAAGTGAATAAGTGGCTCAGAGCCGCTGGCACCACCCCACTAAGCTTTCAGAATCGAACTCACTTTTGATTTTGCAATCCTGACCCGAAACCATCTTCGTCCAAGCTCCAAGCGCTCCGAAAGTCAACAGTTGTGACCTGTCTTGTGCCACAGTACGACTTTCCAGAAGCGAATGTACGCACCGAAAGCGAGGAGTGCAATAGTGGCGACGAAACCGAAATGGAGGACTCGGAGTAAATTGATCGTGACTTCGCCAAAAATAATCCGCTTGATGCGGTTCTAACTGACGAAAAATGTGGAGTCGAGAAAAGAGGAATTTGCAGGACAATTTTTGTACGCAGTAATGTTCTCTCGATGGTGTCGCGGACTGTGAACACTCTGCAAACAATCAGTGCCATCGAAGGTTTACATTCATTCACTTTATTAAGTTCGCACACGCTCCCGTTTTTACGAGCATCGAACCCTGGACGTCCTCACTGGTAAGCCAATAGAGACTATCTCCTGTTTTTCGCGAGAGTGGTATATATACATGATTGCATGATAAGGTAAACCATCAGTTTAGTATCATCACCCGGCAACCAAAAAACGTCACCGCATAACAATGCCCAAATGTATGCTGCTTTACAGGTGAAGGCTTCCCTGGGAAAGTGATATTCTCAGATGTTTGTCGGGTATTTCTCTGATCATTTTGCCAATCATTGCAAGGCACAAACATCATGTTTGTCCAAAAGCTTATTTTCATCGGAAATCAGTTTAGTAGCACACGAAATATCTTGGAATTTGTAAGCAAGAAGGTTAAACTGTGTTTTCGAGATCAGATATAAATTTAGATAGCACATTCAATTATTAAACAAAATTGAAAGTGGTAAATGTATATCGAGATGTAAGCGTAAATGGGCACCCTTTCGCGCCAAAAGCGTCGGTGTTGACAGTACAGTCGATTCGACCGGCTGTCTTTTTGAGGGGCTTTGGGTAGGCGTGGATTCGATTCCCCCGACCTCAATGGGACAGGGCTGTCGCAATTTCTTGTTAATTCTCCGCACTGGAAAGGTAAATGTGATGTGCTGTTGTTTCAGTGCATCTCAAGTGTCACCAGGCGGCGGCGGTGATCGGCGCGATCGAGAGCACGAGGAGGAAGCGACGCGTTAAAAGCTGCATCGGTGGGATGGCGTGGTGGCTGATTGGCTGCGTACCGTGGCTGACGTTGCCAGTAGCCCGGTCGCACTCGAGAGGACGGAAGGTCCCATGGAGGCGCATGGGGGTGCGGCGGTACCTGGCGTGGGCGACCGTGCCCGGAAGAATAACGAGGGAGGTGGACGAAGCCGAATGAGACTCGCAAGCGGCCAACGTGAGGCCAGGAGCGGTCGACTGAGGGGGAAGAAAGGGGGGCGGGCCAGCCCGAGCAGCAGGCGGCGGGTGAGCGAGGACGGTGACCGAGCGACGAGTGGCCGAGCGAGCAGCCGGAGGGAAGGTGGTTGTGAATCTGCAGGTCAGCCAGCAGCAGTTCGAGATTGACGCCGTGGGCCAGAGTCGTGTTCAGCTTTAATAGCTCGAGTAATGAGTTGGGAGGAGGACGAGAAGCAGTGGACGAGCGATGAGGACAAAGTAAATAAATAGGGGCTCGCCCCGGCGCAAGGGGTCAGATTTTGGACCCCGAGGGCCATCGAGAGTGTTGTTGCGCTTGACGACGAAGGACGAAGCAAAGAGGGGCGAGCACAGCTCCCGACGACTAGTCCTCTACCCCGGCTGCAACATTATACTGTTGTACGTGCTTGTGTGGTTACTTCGCAGACTAACATCTCTCTGCTAGTTTGCTCAAACAACCGCTTCCATCCTAGAGCATTGGCCCACCGTCACTGCCGCTGTGACCTTGCTAGGTTTCCTTTTCTTGGCCACGCGCGACAGTTGCTCTGCTGCGATCTCATCAAGCAACTCATACGTGAGAAGCTGTCCTGTGACAGTGACAGTCTTGCGCAACTTGCACTTGGCCGGGCGGTCTGAGATGGTGAGGACTTTTTGTCGAACCGACTCCTTCATGTAGATCCACGACGCGCGCTCTAGTTTCCTTGGGATTCCGTTGTTCTTGAAGACGCTTAGCTGCCTCTGCATGCTGACGAGGGTTGGTGGACAGATAATGCAAGACGAGAAGCCAGAAACGATGTTCCGACTGAAACGGCATGACGTCCACGCCATGCAGGCCAACTTGACGGCGGTCTGCTTATCGATGGTGAACAACCCTCCGTCTGTCTCCTTCGCAAATATGTCGAGCAGGTGTCGGACTTTGCGCTTCATAGACGCGAACACTGCAACGTCCAGTGGTTGCAGTAGATGGGTAGCGTTCGAGGGTATTATAACAAGCGGCACGTGAACTGCAGCTCCCACTTCATGGATGTGTCCAGAGAAGTGCGACGAGCATCCATCCAGGATGAGAACAAGAGGCTGAGGCACATCGAGCGGAACAGACCCAGCAAAGAAGGGGAGCCATGCCGAAAAGACTTCTCCATTGATGAAGCCAGATTCCGTGGTTGTGACACTCGCTCCAGGAACTCGGCACTCGCTCAGAAGGTCGATGTTGACCCGTTGGCCAGGAAGGATGAACAGGGGTGGGACAACGAAGCCAGCAGCACTGGCGCAGGCAAAAATAGTGAGGTGGAAGCTTGCTGTTGCTTCGGATTCCCACACGTTCAATGATCCTCGAACCGCAATGACATGCTTGGACTTGGAGCGCGTCATGAATCCCGTCGCATCCATGTTGAAGATCTGCTATGGATGAAACTTGAGCTCGATAACCAACTTGGCCAACATGCTAAACATGACCATCATGTCTGTCTTGACGACTGAGTTGCGTGTCTTAAACAGTTTTTTTCGCCTTGCGAGGTGCCAGGTACGGGAACCGGGCCAAGGACCGGGCGTACCAGCCGGCACCCACACTGACGTTGCAGAGGAAGTTGGTGACCTCGCTTGGCTTCCTCAGAATAGTTTGGCGGTCAACTGGCCGACCAACGCGCTGACGCTCGCACACCCACTCTGCAATCGATTGCTCTGCATCAACTGGGAGTAACGGATGGGGGGCTGCGTCGTTTCGGTGTGTCCGCATCGCCGTCGCGGTGGCGCTTCACCCACCTTCGAAGAGAACTGAAGGGGATCGCAGAACTATTCGAGTCATGACGCGGGGACTCTCCGCTTAACACGCGTGCGACTGCAGCGTTCAGGTCGTCAGTGGACAAGTTGCGTCACTTGGTGCCTGTTGGTGTCCTGAGAAAAGCACACGGGGATGGCGGACACATTTGGCGCCAAACGCTGTCGGTCGCTGGCCATTCAATGTAACCGGGCAAGGAATTATGCTCGGTCACAAAGCGTACACGGGCGCTTTGAGTGAGGAAGCGTTGGAATTATGCTAATCTTTGTGAATTATCACAAAGAATAAACAATAGAACCAAGTGTGTGCTTTCCGGTAAAATGAGAACTGAATTGAAATGCATTTACTACCCGCCAGCCTCTGCCGGACGGGCGCAAGGTCCCAAACTTCAAACTACCTATATATGCATTGTGGGAGGTCCACGCGGGTGGACGTGAGAGCCCCACGTGAAATGAGACGCTGTAATTGGTGGAT
>JAADYB010001029.1:0-10159 GCA_023338075.1 Phytopythium litorale | reverse complement strand
GCGTCCGAGTGGTCCATCGACACGTACACCTCGCGCACGGGGCCGTCGCGGCGCAGCTTCTCGGTCGAGATCCACGCGTCCAGCTTCTCGTACGTCGCAGGCAGGTGTGTGTAAGACCCGTAGTGCGTGATGACGACGGCCTGCGGCTCTGACGCCAGCGATCGCAGCCGGACGCCGCTGGGCAGCTTGTCCTCGTCCACGGGTGCGTCGTCTGGAATGGGCAAGCACACCTCCATGTCCACGTCGCGCGCCTTGAAGCCTAGGTCGTAGTACGTGGTGAAGCAAGCACCGGCAATGGGGATGCCGACCGACCGCGCCGCGCCAACCACAACAGGCCACAGGTCCTTCTGCGCGCGGTAGTTCTCGACCACCTTGCGCAGCGACAGCACGCGGACGGCTGGGAGGGGTTTGATCGAAGGGGTGGACGCTGTTGCTTCCGATGCCATCGTGGCGGAGTTGGCGTCCGGTCGTGAAGTTGGGAACTGAGAGCCATGACTTTTGGATTGATCTGGGGAAGGAGGAGAGACCTCTCGCCTGCAGTGGAGGCTGGAGCATACATGCGAACAGTCGAAACAGTCACATCGCCCATCCTGACGTCCAACTCCCGCGTCTTCCGTCTTCGCGACCACTCGCGACACTGGAAGGCGCGAAATGGATTCGAGTTGGACAGAAGCAGTCCGTGGTGGCGTGGTGCTGTCAAACTGATGGTGCCATCTGCTTCAACCTTCACGACAGAAGACGTCTCTCTTTCTCTCGCATCGACACGCGGGCAAGGAGTTCCGAACGGGCAGAGTCGCAGTCCAGACTCAAGGTGTCGACGAGGGGCTGATGGTTCAAGCGCCGACTGAGAAGGGAGTTGCTGCACTTGGCACGTAAACACCTGTGTGAGTGGTGGTGGAGCCTACACTCTCGTGACACTGACACGCGCAAGGCTTGGTGGCTGTTGTCAGTGTGGACTTGGGGATCGCCGGACCACCGACTCGCAGCGCTCATTCTCAGTCTTGCACTCAGCCACTCACCTCGAACACGCCAAACCCGGCGTCAAGCCCTGTCCTGTCCATCCATAAGCACACCATGGCCGCACTCAAAGGAGCCGCGGCCGTCGCCATCAAGAGCACGCAGGGTGTCCGTGCGCTGGCGTTGCGCAAGGTGGTCGAGAACTACGCTGCCCAGAAGGAGCTGTGGCCCGCCGTGTTCGCTGCTGCTCAAGCTGTCAACGTTGCACCCGCGGGGCCGATCTTCTCGGTCTTCCACGACCAAGGCTTCAAGGAACGCGACGTGGACATTGAAGTCTGCATCCCCATCAACGAGGGCGTGGTGATCCCTTCGAGCCAGCTGCCCGATGACGTCCACGTCGTTGAGATGCCGCCAGCGCCTCGCGTTGCGGCCATCACGCACGTGGGACCCATGGCGACAATCTCGGCGACCTATGGGGTGCTCTACGGGTTCATCGCGACCGATAAGCTGCAGCCCGCTGGCCCCGTGCGTGAGGTGCTCTTGAAGATGGACCCGAACGACCCGAACGACAGCGGAAACGTGACCGAGATCCAGCAGATCGTCGCATGAGTGGCGGCGGCATCCACAAGAGCGCGCGCGGCTCAACGGCCGAGAGCCACTTGTCTGCATGAATACCGTGTGTGCCTAGGTGAACCTTGATAATCAACAGCGTCGAATGCCCGCCGTGGTAAGTCGTGTCAAGCCCGTCCAGCTGCAATCACTGAGCTGTGTGCTGAACGCGGCACACGACACGCGATCAGTCTCCAGCACTCCCACCCGTGGAAGCGGCGGTAACTCGCCCACAACACCAGGTTATTCGCTCTCAACACCAGGCTACTCGTCTCGCTAGTGCTCATCGAGTGATTGATTGACGAGGGAGAGCGCCTGTGCGAGTGTCCTCGCGGCTCTCCCACCGCCATCCAATTGGATCTCAAGTTGAAGTGGCGACCCGACGAATTACTCTAAAACCTACAATTTACAACTATTCCACACTCTCTTGTGGACGAATATAAATGTCTGATTTCTCAATTTTACATTTAAAATGCAACAAAATGAGACCATTCCGCTCGGACGTACCTGTCATTCCCCCTTCTTGATGCGCTTTGTGGGTCCATTCCTCGAGCATGGACGCCTTCCCGCCGCTACCGCCGGCGCTCGAGCGCCTGTGCGTGGGCACCGCTGCGGTCTGGCGCTCGCCCGCGCGTCGTCTGTCGCTCCTCGTCTCTCTGCTGCGCCTGATACCGCAGCGGCGGCTCGCGGACGGCGTGTACGACTTGGAGGGGAAGCTTTCCATGTTGCGCCATCTGACGGACCAAGTGGTCGAAGCGGTCGAAGCGGCGAACGACGAGGCTCAGAGCCCCAGCGCCTCAGAGCACGTCCTGTCACTAGTCCGGAGGCTCCAGCATGTTCAGTGGGTGCACACGCAGATCGACGCGCTCGTCCACGTCCTCCTACCGCGCGGTGGCGACTCTGAAAAAGGTCAAGCCGAGCTTTGGGACTGGCGGAGCGCGTGGGACGTCGAGCGCGAGCAGCACTGCCGGTCGTACGAGGATGCGCTGGAACCTGGAGCGGTGCTGCAGGGCAAGAGAGACGGCGTGGAGGCGCTCACGCTGCTCTACAACGAGCTGCGCGAGTTGACGGACGCGGACGCGGCGGTCGAGGTGTCGCTAGTGCGCCACACGTTGGAGATGGTGATGCAGTGCAGCATGACGGCGGTGCTGTCGATCCCCGACTGGTTCATCTCTCCGGACCAAGTCCAGCTCGACGGAGACGCAGTGCAAGAGTGGAACGGCGTCCTGGTCCGCGTCGTTCCGACAGCACAAGACGAGGACGAGCGCTGCATTCGCCGCGTGAACCAGTGGCACGGCGTCGTCCACCCGAATGTGCTGCGGCTGTTCGGCGGCTGCCACGTCGGCAACCGGCCCTTCCTCGTGTTCGAGTACTCGGACGAGGAGACGGTGCTCGATCGTGTCATCCTGTCGTCGGTCAGCGACGCCGACATGTGGCAGCACCTGTTCGACGCTGCGTGCGGCCTCCAGCACATCCACACCGAAGGCCGTGTACACGGCGCGCTGGGAGCCAGGGCCATAGTCGTTGGGGCGGACGGGAAGGCCAAGATTGACTCGTGCAGGAGTGGACAAGCGCTGGGGTCGGTGGCAACGCCAGCGAGCGACGTCGACGCCTTTGCCATGTGCATGCTAGAGATTATCGCGATGTCTCAGTCCGAGCCACGAGAAGGGATCAACTCGGCGAGGCTCACGCTGGACGAGGACGAGGATGAGGGTAGCGTGGGAATGGAGCAGCCGGCGTTCCTGTCGACTTTGTTCTGGACGCTGCTGCAGAAGATGACGACGCCTGATACAAGCCGCCGTGTTGGCATGGACTACGTGGTCGAGGAGATGCAGGCGCTACTGGACTACCTTCGACCGTGGAGCGACGACATGTACCCCGAGCTGCTGCGAGAGGCGCCGGAAGTCTGGACAAAGTACCGCGAGATGAGTCTCCAGTGTCGGACAGACGTGGTCATCTGCGGTCGGGTGCTGGATCGGCTCGAGCACGTGCTCTCGCATTCGTGGGACGACATTGTCGACCCCGACAGCGGGTTCTGGCTGACCCGCACGGAAAATCTAGTCCAAAGCGTCCGCTTCTGCATCCTGGGGTACTTGAGCAAGCCGGAGCTCCTGCGCTTGGCCCAGCTTCGACTCTTCATGGAGGAGATTCAGAGCATCCACGCGCTGCTGGACGTGCTCTTTGCCGAGTTCGCGAGCTACGACAACAGTGCTGAGGCATCGAACGTCTCGGGTTGGAAGCAGCAATGGGAGCGCGATCGGAGCCATGTCTTGGACTTCTTCGAGGACTACCTCGAGTACAAGTTGCAGTCGCCTGAAGAGTTCGATCGATACGCCGAGTGCGCTGGCGAGGTGTCGACAATGCTGTGCCATGAGCTGGACCACTACGGCTACCTCCTCGCGCCAAGAGAGCTTTCCCTGATCCAACGAGCCCTACAGACCTGCTGGTCGCGATCCCAGGTCGTGGTCTTCGCCTCACCGGGCTGGTTCATTCATCCCAATGCCGTGCGTGATGGTCAGTGGTGGGAGGGCGTGCGCGTTGGCGTCCATTACCTTCCAGATACGTCCGAGGAGACCCACGAGTTTTGCATGCGGCAGGCGGAGTTGTGGTCTCAGCTCGTGCACCCTCACATCATCAAGTTCTATGGCGCCTGCCACGTTGATCGACCGTTTCTGGTCTTCGAGCACACGAAGCGCAAGACGCTTTGGGATCTCTCCGGCATGAACGGACCCGACGACTGCGTCTACTTGCTGGAAAAGCTGTACGAGGCCGCACTCGGCCTCCAGTACTTCCACGAGCGCGAGATCGTCCACAACAATCTTCAGTGCGAGAACATTCTGATCGTCGACACAAAGGCCCACGACAGGTCGAGGCAAACCGCGGGATCTCCACGTGAGATCGCCAAGCTGGCAGGCGTGCGCCTGGTGTCGCTTCGCACCAAGTCTGAGCGCCAATACTGGCGATCGTTCCGCCAGACTGAAGGCTTGTCAACGCGAACCGCGGCAGGGGAGAGACTGGATGACGGCGTCGTGTCGCTAGAGTCCGACGTTTACACCTTTGGACTGTGCATTGCTGAGGCGTGGACGCACCGGAAGCTGTCACGATCGGACTGTAATCGTTGTGATCACGTCGATGGAGATGCTGGTGGCGACAGCGATTGCCTTTCAGATCGACTGGTTCTCCTTCCGAGAGACGTCGCTGAACTGGTGAAGAAGCTGTGCGAGCCTGATCCATGCAAGCGGGTTGGCGTCTCCTACGCGGTTCACCAGCTCCAGGCGTTGCTGGAGGCTGCTCGGAACGCCCAGTCATCAGACAAACGCAGCGGCGACAGCAGTCGAGACGTTGGATCACTCCCGTTGCGGCGATACGTCTTACAAGCACCTGGAGGCGCCACGATCCCCAGGGTTCTGCGTGGTCTACACCGGCGAGTCGCCGACCGGAGTGACGAACTCATCAGCCAGATCTACGATCGGCTGGTGGACATCTGTGAGGCGTTGGAACAGCGCAAGAAACCGTGTGCGTTGCCTCTGCTCCAGCGCTTCGGGGAGATTGTGGTCCAGTTCCGCTCCTTTGCGCATACGAGTCGCGCGCAACGACACATCGCCGAGTACTTTGCCACGAGTCGCACGAGCGGCGCCGCGAGCAAGTACTTCTCCTTCCACCAAGCGCTCGACCGCTTGATCGCCGACTTCTTGGACGATGCCAAGCCGCTAGCGTCGGTGCACAGCTGGAAGCCAAACTGGTTTCGCAACAAGTCTTCTGACAAGGAGCTGTCGAAGGGATCGATCGACGCGGTCTCCTCCACGTTGCTGCACGGGCTTAATGGGGCGGAAACTGACGAGGAAGAGGAGACGCTGGCGCTGCTGCAGTACGAGCTGACTCGCCATGGAGGCGCAAGCTACTCGATGGAGCTCAAGGCGGCGCTGGTTACGGCGATACGCGAGCGATGCGAGTCGCTGGACGTGTCCTCGTCGCTGGTGTCTCGGCGCATCCCAAAGTGGTTCATCCCTCCATACGAGGTCGAGTTCAACGAGCTCGAGTCGTTCAGCCATGGCGCGTTCGCGTCGGTGCACATGGGGATGTGGCTCAACACGCCGGTCGTCATCAAGAACCTGGTGGTCCCAGGCACTGTCGACGCTCTCGGCATGAAGCAGCTCACTCCGCAGACAAGCAGCAGGAGCCTCCAGGCGGTGTTTGCGCGTGAGGTGCACATTTGGTACCGCCTGGCACATCCGCACGTGCTCAAGCTGTTCGGCGCTTGCCACGTCGGCGGTCGCCAGTTCTTCGTGTGCGAGCACGCTGCCCAAGGCACGCTTGATGACTATCTCCACCGCTGTCCGCTCGACGATGACCGTCTAGGTGCCAGCAGTGGAGAAGAAGAGCGCATGGAGACTGCCGGACGAGCGGGCGAGACGTGGCGGACGTTGCTGGAGGCGGGTCTGGGTCTCCAGTACCTCCATCAGCACGGCATCGTCCACGGCGACCTCAAGTGCGACAACATCCTGGTTGGCGCGGACGGCTCGGCCAAGCTTGCGGACTTTGGGCTCAGCTCGGTGCTGTCCCAACGGCAGCAGTCCGCTGGCGCCGACAGCGGCGAGGAGCAGCACAAGCGAGCGGCGGCGGTCGGTGCGCTGCGGTGGAAGGCCCCCGAGTGTCTTCGAGGCGACGAGCCGTCGTTCGCCTCGGACGTCTTCTCGTTCGGCATGTGCATCCTGCAGGCGGTTAGTGGCGACTACCCGTGGGGTGCAATGCCCGACGCCGCGGTGCGCTTCCACGTCAAGAAGGGCAAGCTGCCTCCGCGTCCGAAGGCGGCGAGAGCGGCAGCTGATGGAGACGGAGGAGATGGCGACGTGTGGTGGGATCTGGTGCTCGGGATGTGCCGCTTTGAGCCGGTGCAGCGCACGCCGCTGGCCGTGGTCCTTCAGCAGCTCACGCGGCTCGCAGACCGCGAGTCGAGGCGCCAGCGGCGAAGCAGTCGCGTCGCGCAGCTGCTGTTTCACTAGCGCTGCTGCTCGTGGACGTCAAGGCGGGGGACTACATCGTTGCATTGCGGCGTACGAGCTCACTTCTCAGCGTTCCTCACGCTCTTCAGCCTCCTTTGAGGACTCGACCGGCTCGGGTTGTCCACGTCGCCGAGCTCACGGAGGACGCGGACCAAGCGGCGCTGGTTCTCTGCGTGCCCCGGCGCAATGCCGAGTGCTTCCGTCAAGAGTTGGCGGGCCTTCTGCAGTCGCTGCGTCCGTGGCTCGCTGCCTGTCAAAGACGCTGCGGACAGCAGTGCGTCCGCATAGTCTCCGAGGATGCCAGGCCGTGCCGGGTCGCCTCGTTCAAGCTGCTGCAGCGCCACGTCAAAGTACGAGACAGCGGAGGGTCCGTCGCCTCTCACCCGGGAGAGGAATGCGGCGTACGTGGCGAGCGCCTGCGCGTTTGATGGCTCGATCTGCATGGCGCGCCGCAGGAAGCGCTCGACTTGGTCGCTGAACGACTTGTTGCCGAGGCGGAAGGCGAGGAAGCGGGCGTAGTGCAGCAGGCTCGGCACGTGCTCGGGGTCCTCCACGAGCGCGGCCTGGTACGCGCGGTGGGTCTCGAGCGCTGGGCGTCCCGAGGCCTCGAGGAAGCGCGCCTTGACGCCCAGGCGGTCGGCTCGAGACGGTGGACGACGCGAGCTGCTGTCTCCGGCCGGATGAGCCGTCGTGGGGTGAAGACAGACGCGGCCGCGCTGGATGCGGAAGGAGGCGGCGTGGCGCAGCTCGGCGTGCAGCTGCTGCCGCTGCTCGGGCGTGAGCTGCTTCCACTCGTGGAGGAACATGCTGTGCGGCACGGAGCGACAGCGGAGCAGCACCGGCCCGTTCTCTTTGGCGAAGCTGGTCTGCTGCTGCGAGATGGTGGAGGAGCGCGAGCTCTGGCGATGGATGTGCGCTTCCAGCTCGCGGATCTCGCGCTCGAGCTCGCTCTCCGTTGAGGAGCTGGAGGCGGAGGACCTGCCGCTGCTGGGCGTCGCCCGTCCGTCCTCGTCCAGGCCTCGTCGAGCCGTCTTGACGATGGAGACGGCCTGCTTGGTCCGGTCGATGAGCTGCCGCGTGGACCGCTGGTGTCGTTGGATGAGCTCGAGCGCGTCCTGCTGGACCAGCTCGAGCTCTCGCGGGTCGGCCTCGCCGCCGTCTCGAGCGGACAGCGAGCCGAGCACGCGCGAGGTGACGAGTTGGTGGCCGGCGAACGAGTTCTCGAGTCGCTGCTTCTCCGTCGCGAGGGCTTCCAGCCGCGCCGACAGCACCTCGAGGCGCTCTGCGATGCCCGCGCGGTCTAGAACCGCTTGCACCTGCCGCTGCTGCTCCTGTCGGACTGCGTGCAGCCGCTGCCGGCGCTCGAACAGCGCGTCCTGCGCGGCCTCGAGCTCGACGGGGGCGGCCGGCAGCTGCAGTGCGGGCACGGCCGGCTTGGCGTCGGTCTCCCTGGGCGTCGGCAGGTCGAAGAAGAGGAACTCGCGCGCGGTCGAGTAGGCCGTGGAGCCCGAGCTGGTGCTCGCCTCGGACTTGGCGTCGTCGTCTTCATCCGGTTCGTCGCTCCGACTGCTGCGCTGGGCGTGGAGCAGTCGCTGGGCCAGCGCATGTCGGCGCGCGTCGCCCTGGAGTCCGGGCGTGCCCGTCGGCAGTCCGCGGGCCTCGAGCGCCTGCCGCAGGTCGGCGAGCGACCGTGGGGTGCTGTCGGCGCTCCGCTTGTCCGTTGACGACGTGGAGAGTGGGGTGGCGGCGCCTTGGACGGTCTGCAGGCGCCTGAGCAGCTCGGCGCGCCGCTGCTCGCCTCGCAGGCCGCCCGTGTCGGTGGTGACGCCCAGGGCGTTCAGCGCCTCGCGCAGCTCGGATAGCGTCGCCATGGAGCGGCTGGTGGACTGAGGGGGAAGCCTGGCACTGGGCGAGGACGTATTTATAGTCATGGCGGTGGCGTAAATAGCAGCGGGGGTGTATTCAAGGCGGGCTTAGTGGCGTCGGAGTGTGCGCGCCTGCTGCGAGGACCCGGCGGAGGATGCGGATGTCGAGGAGGAGGAGGAGGAGGTGGAGGTGCCGGCGCCTTGGGCGTCGCCGGTGTAGGCGTCCGCGTCCGAGGCGGCCGAGACCTCGGCGAGGACGTCGTCGTGCTCGTCCGAGGCCGCGAGGAAGCTGAAGTCGGCGCCGACGACGTCGAGCGGCAGGACGACGTCGTCCATGGTCGAGCCCGAGCCGGAGGAGGAGGAGGAAGAGGAGGACCACGCGCGCAGGGCGGCGGCGTCGGCCAGCATGCAGGTCGACACGAGCAGCAGGAGCGTCCAAAGGCGGTGGAGCATGGCGGGAGGAGATGCTCGAGTGGACGCATGGGCCGCAGACGGCGGGGCGGGCAGCGGAGGCGACGACGCGTTGAGGACGCGGGCAGGCAGGGCGGCGTCTGGCTCCTGCGATCGGCCGGTCGGTCGTCCGTCGGACGCCGGGAAAGCGTGCGGAAGATCGGCCGGGAGCCGCGCGCGTCGACGCAGACGCCAGCTGGTCGTGTTGGACTGCTTGACGCTGTCAGTCGCTGCATGCGGGCGAGAGACCGAGCGGCGGCGGGTCGTGGGATCACCGCGAGTGCCTGGCGTCGGACGGGATCAGGAGCGGCAGGCGCTGAGCTGGGCGGCATGCGGATGGAGAGACGCTAGTGACGGCATGAAGACGAGAGGAGGAGGGGAGGACGCAGAGGGGAATAACTTATACTGACGCGCGTCGCCCGCGGTTAAATTAGGCTGCAGTACACACGCGAGGGCGGCGGTCGGTCGGCATGGCGCGCAGGCGTCTCTTGTCGAGTGTCCGCGGACGCCAAGCCGGCCGGCGGGGAGCTTGGCGGCGTCTGCTTTAGTTGTCCGCGGGCTCGGCGGCGCGGAAGGCGCGGCGCGCCAGCAGGATCGAGTCGTCGCCCGCCGCGAGGATGTGGCGCTGCGTCTGGGCGGCGCCGTCGTCGGTCGCGGCGGCCACGGCGGTCGCCAGCAACGCGAGCAGCACGAAGAACTTCATGGCGTTGGGGGGGACGAAGGTGCGAATGAACGGGAGGACGGACGAGTGCCTGGAAGATGGAGAATTCGATAGTGACCCCATACTCGTCGAGCAATGGAAGGTGAGTGTCTTATCGGAGGTGTGTGAGATTTGAGAAACACTTGGCGTTTGTATGTGGAGGAGCTCCTCCCGCTCCTCGCTGTCCATTTTTGGTCGCCGAGTCAGGGGACAGGACGGAAACAGCTGGCGCGAGGCAGTTTGTGGGCTGCGCGAGGCAGAAAAGGAAGCCTGTCACACGGATTTCTGGATACACTTGAGAAATGAACGGCTGCTGGATATCGTATTATACAGTCGTTTTGGAGGAAGAGAGTCGTTTCGATTCAATCATATATGAGGTAGGTATATATATACAGAGGCTGGATGCCTCGGAAAAAATCGACACGGCGGGATGTGGGCGGAGTGGGTGGACATTTTCACTTGGACTCGGTATGCACTCTCGGCCTATCGCGCCGTGTGTCAGTTCCATCATGCGCATGGGCATGCCCAGCATGCGGGTCAACGCGCCGCTGGTGTCGACGAAGCGCTGGGCTCTC
>JAADYB010001028.1:0-10162 GCA_023338075.1 Phytopythium litorale | reverse complement strand
TGGGTTGCTCGTTGGCTCAGTGGGAGAGGCGCTGGCTGTCGATGCAGTTCACGCGGCGTCGAGCAGTCGACAGCCTTCGAGCCGTTGGTTGGCAGAAGATTTGCCGCCATTGGGCGTTGAGGAGCCTCGAAGTGATCGCAGAGGCGTCCGGTTGGCCGACTGGCGCAGTGATGTGAGGCGTCAGCGTGCTGTCGAGGCGAGTGCTGGCCATTCCGTCGAGTCGTTGCGGTGTGGCGTCGTCACGAGCATAGTGAATCCAAGTCGTTCCAGCCGTTACGAGGCGCTTGTCGCGTCCCCCAACGAACGCCACCACCTGGCCATCGGCAATGTGGCGACCACCGCCACGCATGGATGCCAATCGGCATGTAAACTGTCCATGGACCCACTCCGCGCTTCTCCCGTCCAGTCGCCAGCTCCCGACGCCATGCGCGTCGAACGGCACGGCGCGCCTTTCAGAATGTGATGTGCTCCACACCAACGATCCTGCTCACTGATACGATGTCCTTTGCGTAGATGGGCACACCACCGACAGTATGGGCCACAGTATGGGCGACCGCCCTACACGTACACGTATCGCCCGGTTGCCCGCGGTACTTGGCCACAGTGTGGATTCATTCAGCGGGCGGTCTCCGGTCCCCGGTCCTCTTGAGGTATGTAGGGCGGCGCGCGTGTCTGTCCGTCGGCCTATAGCGGCGTCTTAGGAGCGCCCCCACCTCGAGACGCACCCATTCACGCGGCCACCGGCCTGCCTCCCCTCGTGGATCTGGAGCAGCTAGGGCCGCGCCGGTCCCGGTCAAGCAGCAGCGGATGGCGCCGAGCCCGCCGCGCGAGCGCCGCGTCAAGGTCGGCGTGCGCCTGCGGCCGTTCACCAAGAACGAGAAGGTGCGCGCGGGCGGCAAGGCGGCCTGGACATGGTACGTTTGGCTCGCTCGCTCGTCCCCCTCTCCTCTCCTCTTCTCTCTCCCCCTGCTCACGCGGACGCGGCGCTAGGCACGAGAAGACCATCTACCAGCAGATTTTCCCGGCGCAAATCCCTCCGCGGCGGCTGCCGGGCGTCGAGGGTGAGCGCCGCGCAGGGGGCTCCACCACGTCGTCGTCCACCTCGAGCGCGCTGCGCGACGCCAACGCCTTCCCCTCGTCCTACACGCTGGACCACCTCTTCCCGCCGTCAGCCAAGACGCGCGCCGTGTACGACGAGACCGTCCAGGTGCGTCCGTGTGTGTGTGTGTGTGTGTGTTGTGTGTGTGCTGCGCTGCTGGGGCCGCGACGTGCTCTGACGGTCTCCCGCTCACGGCCGACGCTGAACGCCGCCCTACATGTTGAAGGACTGCGTGCTGGCTGCCATGGAGGGCTACCACTCGTCCGTGTTTGTGTACGGACAGACGGGCACGGGCAAGACGTACACCATGCAGGTAGGTGAGGTGGGAGGAGGCCGATGCCCCCGCCCTACACGTGCCCTACACGTCGCCCTACACGTTGTCGGGTCGTGGACCGTGTCGCTATCCTCGCTGGCCGGGATGGCACTGACGCCGAGATGCTCTGGATTCCTGCGGCAGGGCACGCGGTCGGACCCGGGCGTGATCCCGCTAGCGGTCCAGGACATGTTCGCGCATGTCGAGCGGCACGCGGACCGCGCCGAGTTTCTGCTGCGCTTCTCGTACCTGGAGATCTACAACGAGCGGTTCTACGACCTGCTGGCGGCGGGCGCCAAGGCGGACGTCAAGATGCTGGACGTGGCTCCAAGAGGTGCTGGCGGGGCCGCTGGAGGCAAGGACGTGGTGCTCAAGGGTCTGCGCGAGGAGATCGTGCTGTCGGCCGACCACGTGCTGTCGCTCGTGGACGTGGGCAACCTGCACAGGCACATGGCCACCACGGACGCCAACGACCAGAGCTCGCGGTCTCATGTCATCTTCCGCATGGTGCGTGGACGCTCTGGATTTCTTGCCTCAGTCTCCGCTGGCGGAGGGGACTCACGCACTCGGCTTGGTGTGTAGATCATTGAGAGCCAAGCCAAGCGGCCGCCAGGCAGTGCGGCGAGCCATCACGGTGCCCAACCGCAGCAGCCGCAGCCGCCGATCCGGTCGGCGACGCTCAACCTGATCGATCTGGCAGGATCCGAGAGCGTGCGGCTTGCCAACACGGCCGGCCAGCACCTGGACGAGGGCAAGTTCATCAACCGCAGCCTCTTGACGCTGGGCCACATCATCTGGAAGCTCAGCCGCAAGTCGCGGGCTGTCTCGGCTGGCCGCAAGTCCGCCCACGGCCACGGCCACGGCCACCACGGGAGCACCACGGGCTCGACGAGCAGCAGGCAGTCGTACGGCGGCAACGGACACCTGCCGTTCCGCAACTCGAAGCTCACGCGGCTGCTGCAGCCGGCGCTGAGCGGCCACGCGCACATGGCCATCGTGTGCACGGCCGCGCCGTCGGTCGAGTGCCTGCTCGAGACGCACGGCACGCTCAAGTTTGCGAGCCGCGCGCGCCGCGTGTTAACCCGCGCGACGGTCAACGAGCTGTCGTCGAGCACCTCGTCCGCGGGCGACAGCGGCTCGTCCGTGCTGCGCAAGTACCGCGCGCGGCTGCGAGACCTGGACGAGCAGCTCGAGACGGTGCAGCGGCGGCTGCTGCTGGCCGCGTCGTCTCCACGCAGTGGCGGCCATGGCCGTGGGCCGTCGGCTTCCGCGGCTGCCAACGCGGCGACGCTGGAAGAGCGGCGCACGGAGCTGCAGTTCGCCGTCAGCAACCTGCAGCGGTCCATTCTAAACGCCGTGCCGCCGTCGCTGCCGATGCCTCCGCTCCAGCAGGAGGATAGCGATGACGGCGAGAGGCTGTCGGAGCAGTTCCGGCCGTCGTCGCTGCGGCCCGTGGCTGAAGACCAGGTGGTGGCCGCTCCCCTGTCGGCACCGGCGGTGCTGGCCACCGGGAGCGGCGGCGGGCTGCGCATGCGGCCGTCGCTAGTGACGGCGCGCAGCAGCGGCAGCGACTCGCAGAACAACTCGAACAAGACGCTGGTGGGCAGCGGGGGCAGCGGCAGCACCAAGACGCTGCCTCTGTCGACGTCGTCGTCCCGCGGACTGGCCGACCTGGGCGACGACGACGGCGAGACCAAGGGCGAGGAGGACGAGCCCGAGCATGAAGAAGCCGTGGCGGGCCCGCCCCCGTCGCCGTCCGTGGCGTCCGCTGCCGAGGCGCCGGGTGGGAGGCTGTCGCTCACGTCGGTGCTCATGGGCAAGTACACGACCGAGCTGGAGCGGCTGGAGCGGCGCGAGGGCCGGTGGAGTGAAGGCGCAGCCGCAGGCGCCGACGTGGGCGACCTGCTGCGCGAGTTCGTGCGCGGGCTCGAGATCGCGCAGGCCGAGCAGGAGACGCGCATGAGCAAGATCCGCGAGCTCGAGGTGGAGAACCGGCGGCTGCGCGCGCTCATGGACGGCGAGCAGGGCCCGTGAAGAGGTCGCGGCGGCTGCAATGAGGAGGGGAAGGAGGGCGATAGAGACTAGTATGAGGACGGCGCAGCAGCCGAGCGAGTGTATACTGGCAACGTACAAGTGACAGACGAGAGTCGCAGCGGTAGATGCGAGCGCGTAGAGCGGCGGGGGGCGGCGGGGGGAGGGCCGGCGCCTTCCGCCGAGGCATATTAGAGCGCAGCCAAGGACGACGACCGAGTTGTATCGACAGTGGATGGAGGCGTGGCGACAGCCTTTGATGGAGGCGCTGGTCAGTGTCCGGGACTCGCAGTCGCGAGGCGGGGGACTAACGCACTCAAGGCGTCGACACGTTGGCGTGGCTGTCAGCGATGCACGTCGATATTCACTCTGTTGGTCCCTCTGCGCTTCTTCTACTGCTCGTCCGCGACGCCGACGACGGCGTGGCGTGGCTCGACATGGCGCCGACCGCTAGTGGCCGGCGGCGCCGTCCTTGAGCGACCAGTGGTTGGGGCGACGGCCGTCGTTGCGGATCTTGCGGTCGGCGCGCTGTAGCACCTCGAGCCGCACCTTCCACTCCTGCGACTCGTCCAAGTCGCCGCTCGCCAGGTACGCGCGGTCCTCACGGAAGCGAGAGTCGGACGGCAGCAGCTTGTGCTCCGGGTAGGGCACGAGGAAGCCGCTCTGGTGCTTGCGGATGCTCCAGTACTGCGCGTCGTTGATGCGCAGCTCGTGCAGCCACGAGCCCGACACCTCGGCCAGCTCGGCGCCAGTCTGTGTGTTAATGATCGACCCTCGCATGTGGTCCGATGGCGTCTTGGACGACGAGAACATGCCACCCATGCCCTTCTTCTCGTCCGGGTTGAGCTTGAGCTCGCACAGCAGGTGATTCTTCTTGTCCTCGAACGTCATCGTGCCCATGATCTCGATCGTGCGGTCACCCCACAGGAACCCGCCGTATTGGATGTACGGCAAGTTGTACTGGATCGTCGTGCCATCATTGAACGACACGCGGATCGGCCCGCGGTTCGAGTTGATGAGCGCGTTTGACTTCATGCTGAACGACCCGTGCCACAGCACGAAGCCCGCCAAGCTGTACTTGTTGCCCGTGAACTGGAAGTTGCTGATGGGCGGGTGATGGCTCGTGTGCTCGCAGCAAACCTCCGTGCCATCGTTCAGCAACGTCTGGAACGTCTCGCCCAGAATCGGGTTGAATGGCTTCAGCTGACCGACACTGTGGTGCATACCGGCGACTGTGAATGCCAGCACGAGCTTCATGCGCTCGAGCGGGTCGGTGGCGTCGGCTGCACGGTTCAGGAACGTCGGCGCATAGAGCATCAGGTCGCACAAGCGCTCGAGGTTCGTGCGAGGTTCGAAGATGCGCACCGGCAGCGACAGACTCACAGCCGACTTGCCCTCAAGGATCTTGGCGCCAGCAGACTTGATCACTTCCTTCAGCACGCCACCCTGCTTCTTCGCGATCTCTTTGTCCATGAGCTTGAGCCCACCCGACGGCAGCGGCATCATACCGCGCATGTATAGCATCGGGTGGTACATGGTCGGGTCTTGGCCCTGGTGACTCGCATTTGCAGTGATCGATCCTTCGTCGAGATCGCCGTCCATGCTCGCCTCGTTGCCCTCGGCTTGGTCGACGCTCGCGTCGTCATCATCGTCGCTGCCTCCGAACCCCAAGTCGGGACCGTGCAGCAACAGCGCCTGAGACACATACTCACGCAGAACGTCGACAATCGCGACCCGTTCGCGCAGGAACGCGCGCTTCGTCTCCAGCGACAGCCAACCACCGGCGTCAATGTCCGTCACGTACGTGGCCAGCGTGCGAGTGCCGGCATCCACAGGCTCGAGCTTCCAGCCGCTGACTCCCACGCGTGCGCGCACGACATCGCGCGTCTCGGGCTTCAGGTCGCTCTCAAACGACTTTTCCAGGATCAAGACGATCGATTGGCCGAGCTCCTCGTGCACTCCGCGGTCGTCCTCGTCGTGGTTGTTGTCGTTGTCAACAGAAGACTCACGAACATGGCGTAGCAGCAGCAGGTCACGCGGCGCCGAAGCGAACTTCGCGCCTTCATCAACTAGCGCAAGCGCTCCGCCAACCACCACGCCTGCGTAGACCATGACACTGAGCAACTCGGTCCATGTGAGAGATCCCAGGAGAGCGCTGAAGGAGAACGGCGACGCCGACGAAATCGTCGAGATGACTGCAATGCCCAGCGCGCACAGTGCTCCCGCGAGGGGCGGCGGGACAAACGACTTGATGCAGGTCGTTACTTGCGACTCGCCGTCGATCGATAGGTGCACCAGATCAGTGGCATCGTCGTACGACGCGACGTGGGCCGACCGGGAGAACTGGACGTCCCATTCGGCGCGCTTTGCGTGGTCGGTCAGCAGCAACGCGAGCGTCTCTGAAGCCACGGGAAGCACGACACTTGCGCGCGCAAACTCGTGTCCGGCGCTGTCCGTTCCGACGCTGCGAAGCACACCGTCACGCGCTCCGAGGGCCCGGAAAGCAACAACTGTGCGGCTTCCAGTCGAGTGGCGGCCATGCCCCGGGTTGCTGTGTCGACTGGAGGCGAGCAACGCCTCGAGTACGTCCAGACCGTGCGCTAGCTCATTCTCCAGAGCCACTGTCGTCGCAATATGCTGCACTTTGCCGCGGCCAGGCGCGCGCGAAGTGACGCCAGCGCCAACATGGCTAGCTGCAGCACTAGAGACACCGCTGCTGACGCCGTTGGTCGAGGAAGAAGGCGCCGAGGTGATCCGCGTCGTGCGCTTGACGTCACTCGTCGAGGACGCAGACCGGAGCGTGGTGGTGCGTGGCGCCGTCGTGGCAGCTCCTGCTGCCTTCTGGTCAATCGAGATCGACCGCGTGTAGTTCGCGCGCGGGTTCGTGCCTGCATCGACGTCTTCTGCCGTCGACGCGGTGGCACCGGGACGAGACGCGTGCTTGGGACGCGATCTCGCGGACGAAGTCGTGGCTTGGTCGCTGCTTCCAGACGCCTCGTCCGAGCCATTGACGCGCGCTACCGCTTTGCGGAGCACCGCAAGCCAGTGCGTCACGACCCCTGCGTCCTCCGCCGAGAGGCAGTACATGACGCCCGTGGCGCCGTCCGTGAGGTAGATCCGCGGCGCATTCCACGTCTCGCTGAGCCCGCCGTCCTGCACCGTGCAGCCCTCGAGCGGGATGACGGCGTTCGGCTTGCGGTCCTTGCGAGAGATGTAGTACGACAGCGCGCGGCCGTCGCAGACGAACCACCGGCGCTTCCACCCCTTGAGGCGCTGGCCCTTCTTCTGGAGGAAGCCCTCCTTCATGAACGACGGGTCATAGTCGGGCAGCGCGTCCACCGGCACGCGCTCCGGCCACTGCGAGTACACGTAGAACCACATCGTTGGGTCAGTCATGGAGAGTACGTAGCAGCAGCGGCAAGGTCGGACGGTCGCCTGCGTACGTCGCTGTTGACCAGGTCGTTGAAGCGCTGTTGCGCGTCTTGAAGCGCCTGCATCGCGCGGTCTCGCTTGCGGTCGCGGTGGTGCTGCTGCTGCTGCTGGTAGCGCTGGTGGTGGCCGTCGGCGAAGGACGAGGGGGCGCCGCCTGCGCCGCCGCTGCTGCTCACTGTCGTGTCGCGCGTCGTCGTGGCTCCGGGTGGCAGCGGGCGCGGGTCCAGACGCCGTGCTTCTCCCCTAGCGACGGGAGGAGACCAGGCGTCGCGCGCACGCGGACTTACAGACTCAGTCGGCTTGATGGACGGAGAAGGAAGGGGGAAATGACCCTTCTAGGGACCGCTGGAACCCGCGGAGAGGCGCAAAATGACCGCGGGGACGCGTAGAAGACCACTAGCGAGGGGGCAGCGACCACCGCGCGCGTCGGGAGGCAGGAGGCGCGCGCGAAGGCGGTGGAGGTGGCGGATGCAGGGCGAGAAAGACCGCGGCGCTTTCTCCGGTGCCTTGTTGCTGGCTTTCTGGGCTTTGGGAGGGTGACACGTCGCCGACGGGAAGTGGACGGGCGAAAGCGTCCCATTCGGCTTCAACCAGGGATTGTTGCAGAGCGTGAAGCTGGGCAGATTCACCTGGACAGAGGAATCCCTCCTCAACCCGCAACGTGACGATCTGATACTGCCCGAGAGCGGACCACCCTCAAGTTGCAACCTCCTGCCGCGAGCGGACGCTGAGGGCACGAAGAGCCGCCGGGCATTCCCTCAGCAAGGTGATCGATCGATCGGCGGGTCGGTCGGTGGGTGGCATCTCTCAATCGCGCTTCTGCTCCGTTCCTGTCCAGCGCAGAGCTCTGCTGTCTGCCCAGCCGCGTTCTCCTCGTCGCCCCGCGTCCGCCCGTGCCGGTCCCGCGCTGAACCGCGTTGAAGCAATCGAGATCTCGACGTCGCAGTGTGCCGACGATCGTCCGCTTGCAGCAACGAGACGACCATGAGCGCCGCCCCCACGTACCAGGTAGAGCACCGTCGCCTGCTGCTGTCCGACCCGCTCTGTCTAACCTCGTGCGCGTGTGTGTATCCCTCTCTCTCTCTCTCGTTCCGACGATGCAGACGCCCGACTCGAAGAAGGAGGAGTTCCGCAAGTACCTCGAGAAGAGCGGCGTCGTGGACGCGCTCACCAAGGTGCTCGTCGGTCTGTACGAGGAGTCGGACAAGCCGCCGAACGCCGTCGACTACGTCAAGCGCTTCATGGGAGCGCCAACGGGCATCGACGTGGACGCGTTGCGCGCCGAGAACGAGGACCTCAAGAAGAAGAACGCCGAGCTGATCAAGACGATCGAGGAACTCAACAAACGCGTACGTGGGTTGTCTGCCACGTTGCGCGGTCAGTGCGGTGTGCTGTCGGCTAATGTGTATGGTGTCATGTGGGACCAGCTGACGGCGGACGAAGGCGAAGAAGCCGCGTAGGACGTTAGCAGGCGCAGCAAAGCGATGCGTGTCGAGTTCTTGAATCACTCGTCCTTCGTCTATGAGAGTCGCCAGATGAGGCCATCAGTGTCCATTTGCTGTTGGTCGACTCACACCTCCTGCAGCTCCTACTTGGCAGCCCATCCTCTCGCGCACCGCCTAGGTGCTGCACTGCGCAAGCAGCTCCGTGATGTTCTCCTCCAGCGACTGCTTCTGCCGGTTCAGGTAGTTCTTGCGCGCCTACAGACACCACCAAGTCCGCCATCAGTGCGCTTCGGGTGACTCCGTCAGGCACGCGACTACGAGGATCGCTCACCTCGAGCGACGAGATCTGGTCGTCGACCTTCTTCTCCTCCGCCCGCAGCGCCGCCGTGTTCTCGTCCTGGTTCGAAACCAGGAACATCTTGCCTGCCGCGTTGTCGAATGAGCAATCGTCAGACTCGGCCACTTCTTCTTGACCATTCACGCCACGATCCCTCACGACGCACCAACGCTCTGGTACGTCTTGGTGCCCTCCGGCAGCTCGTTGATCTCCTTCTCCACGAGCGCCACGCGCTTCTTCTGGCGGCCAAACGCCGACAGCTTGGAGTCAATCTGTAGATACGAGTCCAGGCCGTCAGCAATCCTCGCACGCTTGGCCAGCCTAGGATCCTCCGCCGTACCTGCTCGACCTCGCGCTGGATGTTGAGGAACTGCGGCTGCAGCTCCTGCAGCTCCTTGGCGACGGCAGGCGGCAGCTGTCGGCCACCAGTCGCCGCCGGAGCCGCCGCCTTGCTCGCCTCCTGGTTCAGCTCGCGCAGCAGCTTCTTGATGGCCGGCACCTTGTCCGCGTCCGCCGTGTTGCTCTGCGCCGCCTTGAGCGTCGCGATCGCCTCGGACGTCTTGCCCAGCTTCTTCTGCGCGCTCGCCAGGCGATGGTACCCTGCCAGACAGCACGCGTCAGCCGCATCTCACCGCATCGTGCACTCAAGCGACACACTCACCCTTGGCGAACTGCGGGTTGATCTTCACGCACTCCTTGGCGTCCGTCTCCGCCAGCTCCCACTTGTTGAGCGCGCCCCACGCGGCGCTGCACGGCGTCACGACCGCCACAAAGCCCGTCAGTCCGTCCGTCCGTCCTCGTGCTCACTCCGCGTCGAGCCAGCGTCCAGGCCGCACCTTCGGTTCGAGTAGTACACGTGGTTGCTCGGGTCCAGCTTGATGGCCTGTCGGAGCGGAGCACGCGAGCTCGCTCAGGCTCTTGCCGCCGCCACCACCCACAGAAGCAGAAGCGCTCGGCACGCACCTCACTGTAGTGCTCGACGGCCTTGCCGAAGTTCTTCACGTTGAACTCCTCATTGCCCAGGCTGCCGCCAGGAAACACACACACCACCAGCACACGCGCGCGCGTCAGATCCGGCTCCTTAGACGCCTCAGGCGCCGCCCAGGGCCTCGTCGCGCACGCACTTCTTCTGCTCCTCGGCCGCTTCGTTGGCGCTCATGCTGGTCGTTCGCGTCAATCCCTGGTGAAAAATGTATCGCGCCGATCCTCCCATGAGCCTACTACGATGTCCTATGTGAATAGTCTCATGCATAGGACACTAAGGTTTAAAATGGCTATATGCGGCATTTTATCGAGGACGAAATCACGGTTCAGCGAACCGCGGCGGACCGGTTCACAACGTTCTATCCACAATCAGTCAAACGAAACGTGATGGCTACACTTCTTCAACTTGTGATGCCCGAATCACATGCAAGCTCCACAGCTTCCTCATCTCACCCAACGCCATCGCGACCAAGTGATCGGTGGCATCTGCCGAGTGTGGCCATGGGTTCACAGACTGAAGC
>JAADYB010001027.1:0-10177 GCA_023338075.1 Phytopythium litorale | reverse complement strand
CGGCGGCGGTGGCCAGCGTCGCGCTCTGCGCCAGCTTCTGCGCGGCCTCGAGCACCGCGTCCTCTTCGCCCGCGAGCTCCTCCTGCTCGGCCTGCTCGGCGCTCGCGCTCTTGGGGAGGAACGTCTCGCCGGGACAGAGCTGCTCGAAGATGGCGCGCGCGTTCGCACTCGCGCTCTCCAAGTGCGTCTCCAGCGGGTGCACCGGTAGTCGCTGTGTCGAGCCACTGGACGCGGCCAGAGCGTCGGTCTCGCACACCCAGACGTTCCCAGGAAGCTCAGGGAACGAGATTGGCTGCGGCTCGGTGGCGATCGACTCGTCGCCGTCATGGTCAGAGCCGCTCTTGCTGCGCTGACGAGTGAGCGAGGCGCCACTGGCGGTCAGGTGGTCCATCGTGAAGATCGAGTGCCACACCACCAGCTCCTTCCACGCCGGCGGAGGCGGTAGCGGTGTTGAGGTACTCGACCCACTCAACGGCTTGGTACTCGCCTCATCCGAACTTTGGGGCGATACACTGGCGCTGCTCTCAACCGCGGCGTCTCCATCTGTACCCTTCGTCGTCTTCGTTGTCGCCTGCTGCGCCAACGCACTGCTGGCCAGCTCTTCCATCACTGCGAACATGAACGTTCGCTGCTTCTCGCTGTCCTCGGACCACTCAGACGGCAGCGGCATCGACACGTGCACCAGATAAAACCCCCGCGGACACACGTACGCGCCATAGTCAGCTTGCACGACCTGCACCGCGAACGGGTTCTTCAGCTTGGCGTCATGAGGCGGGATGGCCAGGATGATGCGGCTCTTGGAGTCGCGCAGACTGGCATTCAGCAGGAACACGCCCCGGAGCAGCTTGCCGTGCGCCGGACCCGATGCCTCGCCCTCGCGGACTTGGTCAGCGTCGCGTCCGTCACCGGACAGTTGCTTCCATTCCTTGAGGCAGTCCAGGTAACCTCCATTGACGACGACCGCCTGCTTGGCCCGCACCATGCCGCCGTCTGTGCAGCGGATGCCGACAACGTTTTGCGACTGCGAGTCGACCACGAAGCCGTCGATCGGCGCGCGGAGCACGTAGATCCCGCCGTAGACCGCGCAGAGGCGGCAGAAGCTCTGTGCGATCTCGCTGACGCCGTACAGCGGCACCAGGAACGCCGTCCCCGTGAATCGGCCGATCGACGACACGTAGCGGTAGACCGCGGCGAGGCCGTCACGCGCTGTCATTTGCTGGTGGTGCTCGCGCGTCGTCTCCTTCTCCACCGGGAAGCTGGCGAGCGCGACGCAGTAGACCACGACCTGCTGAAGCTTCGGCGACAGCTTGAAGTGGCGCTCGAGCAGCTCCTGGAACGGACCGTCGAGGTACGCCGACATGTCGTCGCTCGTGACCTGGCTGGCCTTGTTCTGCGGCCGCTGCAGCGCTCGCCCAAGCGCCAGCGAGCGCTCGTTCTTGGTCGCCACATCCTCGTGCTTGATGTGCGTCTCGCCGTAGTCGGCGACGAACTGCAGGAACTTCATGAGCTGACGCTTCTCGACCATGCCGAGCAGCTTGCTCTGGAACACGTCCTTCTTGGAGCACGGCACTTCCCACACGGCATCCTCCGCCGGCTTGGACGCGGACGGCGGCGCTTCAGTCTTGGACAGCAGCACGTACGTGTTCTCGATCGCGGCGAACTCGAGGTACCGCCCGACGCCCGACGTGATGAGCACCTCAACCAGCTCCTCGGACGCGAGCAGCAGCCGCGGGTTGACGTCCACGCTGAACGCGGATGACTGCGCCAGCAGTTGCTCGCGCGTGGCGTCGTCCGCGAACGCCTCGTCCAGCAATTCGCAGCGGAACGAGCTCTCCATGGGGACGACCATGTGCGCACGCGCCTCCTCTCCTTCCGCCTGCGGTCCACTGGCGTCCGCTGCCTGCTCGGCCTCGTCAGAAAAGATGCGCGGCGAGCTGCTCTCGTTCCGCGCCCAGCGACGGAAGGCCGCCAGCGGGAACGACGCGTAGTTGCTGCCGTAGTAGTCGTTCTGCCGCATCCGTCAGCGACTTCCCGGCGTCCGACCAGGCGGAGGAGCGGGGTACACGCACCTGGTCGAGGTGCAGCACCTTCTTCCCGGCGCGCGCGAGCGCTCTGTCATCCGCAAGAGTGTTAGTACCAGCAGCGGGCGCCTCTGTCCGCTGGTGCGGCCGTCCTCACCCGGCGAGGATGGCCTCGGCCATGCCGGTGCCGACCAGCACCACGTCGAACGCGGTCTCCTTGAGCGTCGCGTCCATCCTGCCGGGCGCGGAAACCTCCCGGGACAGTAGTAGTCGCCTCGACCAGTCTCCCGGTCAGTGCTGCAGCGCGTCTACTAGCGCCGCCTCCTCGAGCAGCACGACCAGCAGCACGGCGCACTCGAGCAGCAGCGCCGTCAGCCGCCGGCGCGCGCGCGAAATGTACAGCGCCGCGCCGAAGAGGATCACCGCGAGCACGAGCGAGACCGTCGCGACGCCCAGCTACGCGACGGAGAGAGTGGTGAGGCGCCTGCGGAGGCCGCGTCGGCCGCCAGGGAGCAGCGGAGACCGAAGCTGAGGAAGGCGACGATGGTCGCCTTGATGCCGGCTTTTCCGTGTGTTTCTTGGACTCACTTGCAGCTCGATGGCCACTCCGGTATCCTTTCCCTGCCGGTATGACACCGGTTTCGAGACGGGAATGCGCTGTCCGTTTCTATCCCACGGAAACGGCAACCACCTACAAAGTTCGAGTCAAAGCTACCTTCACTCTGCTGCCGTTTGGCCCCCCCAAATGCAATTGGCAAAACGGGAGCGTTTAGAAACGGGAGCGTGTGTGTGCCGAAAATACACCGGTTTTTGAATTCGGCATGGTTCGTGGTGGGAGCTTCTGTCGGTTTCTATCGGTTTCTATTTGTTTGTATTTGACGCGGAAAAACATAGTTGTCCCATTGGCAAAAAAAGAAGATGTATACCGGTTTACAATGGTATGCGTTAGCATGGGTTTTCGATCAAGTTGTTTTCAGTTTGTATGTGGCGAGCATTTTGGTCGGTTCGAAACTGCAAGTCAAAATACTGCAAACATATGTGCATATATTTACCATTATTTTGCGATTTGTATTGATTTCGACATTCGGGAAATCTTTCAAAACAGTTTTCATGTTGTGTTGAAGTTAGAGTTCAAATAGTGGAGGACTGTCCTGAAGAGGACACTTTTGAAAAACCTCGAGCGATCAGCTCATTTTGAAACGGAATATCCACAGACCATCCACGGAATAGTAGTAATACAAGGATAATACAAGGAAAAAATCATTTCCATCGATATAAATCTGAAGTTTCGATGCCCGTGGAAACTAATACAATGGCCAAGATGAGAAGGCAAGCTACTGATATAATGCATCACCAGGAACGGCTGCTGGCCGCGCTCGAGGACCCACAGTGACGCACAACTGCAAGCCGGTCTTGCTCTCGGATGCTTCGCCCTCCTCCACGTCCTCGCCCCTCGCCACTCCGCACTCACGACGTGTTCATGGCGCTCGGCTTTGACCAGAACCGGTGCCTGATGGTGGACGAGATGCTGTCGGACATTAGCCGCATCGAATGTTGCACCTCTCCAAGAGGTGAAGCGCATGCTGCGCGAGTGGATGGCGCAGGTCGTGGGCCATGGCTTGCCGTTCGCGGGGTTCGCGCGTGCTGCTTCATCCGGTGCATTTCGATCCGCAAGCTGCAGGACCAGTAGTGATCCGAACCGTTGCGATTCGCGTATTCCTGCCAACGGAGAAGAGATCATAGGGGTTCGCTTTCCCGCTTGGCTGTCCGCGCAACATTGTGCTCTCACGGACGAGAGCGCGGGGGAAACATGGCTCGCGGGGTGATCGGAGGCTCCGATTCGAAGCAAAACGAAGTACAGTATATCCTTCAAAGTGCTATGCGGGGCGATCCAGAGGTGATCTCGCAAGAACCGACACGAGGCTCTCCCTGAAGTAGAAGCCGAAGCCGGCGCGGTGCTGGCTGTGTTGACCTGTTTGTCCAAACGAGCAGACTCAAGGGTGAGCGTCTGCGGATGTGGCGGTTCGGGACCGCGGTCGCATGGCGAGCCGAGGAGCGGCGCAGTCAGGACGGAGTGGTAAGGAGTGAATATACTATACTATATTGGCGTGCAACCGGGGCTTGCGCTGTGGATCGTCGGTGCAGAGGTTCTGAGCTTCGCACGGCTCAGTCTGGAGAAGCGCACTCCGACACAGGGCCACTCCTCGAAGATGTGGATCATGTTGCAGGACAGTTGCGAGACAAGCAGGAACGAGACGCGTGCGTCTGGCTTGCCATGCACCGTCTGCTGCTCCATGTTGGTGGTCGCGAGGCGAGAGCTAGAGGGTGTCGTCCACGCCGCCCTTGCCACCGGTGCCCCGACGAGCCTTCTTGTAGATGTGGGCCCACGTCTCGGCGCGCTCGCGGTCGCCGCGCGTCACGCAGCTAAAGTTGAGCTGCGCCAGCTTGGGGAACGCGGCGATCACGTAGTTGCGGAAATGCTTCTTCTCGTCCAGCGGGTTGCCGTGCAGCGTCAGCGCGTGCAGGTTCGGCAGATGCCGCGCGAGGTTGTCCACGTCCGCATACTTGCTGAGACCGTTGCCGTGCAGATGGAGCGTGAACAGCTCTGGGTAGTCGGCGAACGCGGTCGGCGGGATGCTGGAGATGGCGTTGCCCGAGAGGTCCAGCCACTGGAGCTTGCTCGGGTCGTCAAAGATGGCGTGCAGCGCGTCCTTCATGTCGTCCAGGCCCGCGATCTTGTTGTTGTTTGCGCGCAGGGACACGGGGACCGAGCGCGTCGACGGCGCCACGTCCGAGCTCGCCTTCTTCTTGCCACCGACTGGGTCGTGCTGCTGCATCTCTGCATCCCATTCCACGCATAGTGGTCAGCGCCTTGCGGTGGTGCGGGCGATGTGAAGGACCGGCACGGTGCAGTACCTGAAAGCGACGCGAGACTCATGAACGAGTAATCGACGGGGGCGGCAGGCGTCCCAGCCTTCATGCGCTGCGCGGTCGGGCTGGTCTTGGGTGGCTGCGTCGCCATGTCGCCCCAGGTCCAGCCGCGCGACGGAGTGACGCCTTGTGGCAATCGACTGGAGCGCCGACCATTCCCGACTCGGATTCGACGCTCCAGGAGTGTGTCGCGACGCAAATAGCGACGTGAAGTGCCAGAAATACACGCAGCGCCACCAAGACCACGAGACCATGACCAGCCATTACCTTGGGCACGACATCTCACGCATGATGCTCATCCTCGGGCTGTCACGGTGTCAAGCAGCGACGCATCGATGCCGATGGCCGTGAGAGCGAGCGTCTGGCACCCCCGAGCGGGAAGGACGCCGCGAGCACGTTGAAGCAGCCCTGTATTCGAAGCTGAAGCCCGAGTGGTGCGCCGCGGTGCAGCGACAAAGACACGAGTGCGCGCCACGTTCTTCTTTGTCGCGATGGAAGCCGAAGCCTCGCGTGATGGGACGCGGGCCCGACGATTTTTTGAGCGGATCGGTCGCATAGGCACGCAGCGTCCGCCCCGTTGTGTTCCATGCGGCCGCCCAGCCGATCCGAGGAGAGTGGAGACGTCCAGACTCGGAGACGCCAGAGCTCAGCTGCTGCTCCTCCTGCTGCTGCGGTGGCGGTGGCGGCGGCGCACAATACTGCATGTGCTCACGACGACAAGCAGCCGCCTCAGCCTCCGTCCGCGGCTGGCATTTCTATTCTGAGACGCGACCAACCAGCCAGCCAGCCAGCCAGCCAGCCCGACTCGTCCGACTGGCAGGAATTCGCTCGTGTTCGCTGCCCCTCCGTTTATGCGTCGCTTTGGACCACCAACGGATTTGGACCACCATTGCGCACGCACGGAAGATGGACAGAGGCTGAGAAACGGGTGTCAGCCTCCGTTGGCTCGCGACTCGTCGTCGGCCTCCAATGCTCGCCAGCCTTCGCGCCAATCCGGGTGTCCTGCATGCCAGTGTCGACGCGATCAGCGAGTTTAACACGCGCGCTAAAGAATGGGCTCGGCAATCACGCACGACCCTCGGACGCTCGCAAAGACACGCAGGGCGGCGAGGCTGCTGCATCGAGGCGAACACGGCTGCATCCCGTTCCGTTAGCTCGTGGCTCGCTGCAGATGCCAAGCACTCTACTGCAGCCTGAACCGCGTGAGTGAACGCGCGGGCAAAGACACGCGCGCCGCAGAGAAACGCGTGCGCGCACGAGGAGGAGGAGAAACGCGGAAAGAAGGCACAGGCGAGCGGGTGTCTGGCGATTTGTATGGTGCTCCAACCCGGTGGGGACGCCATGTTTCGTGAGCGTCCTCCTGACTGGCGCCGTGGAAAGGTTCAACCCGGATATAGGACCGCGGCGAGTCGCAAATAGGGGCGGCGCTCGGGCAGGCGGCTTCCTCCCAGAGACTGGAGCCCAACTGCGCGGCAAGCCTGGTTTGACAGCCGCGCGTTGCCTGATGGGTGTTGTTGTTGACGGAGTGGAATGGACGACGCGCATTCATCCCCGGGCCCCGGGCTCATGCCACTGACCGAGCGAGCGTCGAGCCGAGGCGTACAGTGTTCTGTATCGAGACGGCCACGAACTCCCCGGAGGGAACGATCCTCCTTGTTCGTCGGACGAGAAGATGCGCGTTCAGTGGCGGTCCTCCAGTATGTTAGTAACCTCGCAGGAAGAACGCTAACAGTCGCTAAACGACCACGAACGATCCTCGTTGGAAGCGCACACGGCGGACGCCATCTTCTGGCTAACATCGCGAGACGCACATGGTTCGAGTCAGGTCAGGCATCCGCCCTGCCGGCGCGCGTCCATTCCTCCGAGAGCAGGCCTTTGACACCACCTCCACCCACTGCCAGACATGTTCGTCTGCGTGTTCGTCTGTCTGTCCGTCAGGATCCAATCAGGACTGCCGCCACGCGCGACCCCGATTTAGCGCGAGATCCTGTCCGATTTAGCTTTCCGCCCTGACTCGCCAGGTGGATGCGCGCGGAGCCTGACGCATAGCCACGCGGCGGCGCGGTGGTTACCCTCGCGGTGAAATAAAACCGGCTGCGCTTCTCTGGTGGCCGCAACCGTAAGGATGCGAGCACTAAATCCATGCACCTCGCGTCCGCAATCCGCCCAGCGGTCGCACCACACCGAAGGGCCGTCTGTCATGGACGCCGCCGCCACGGCCAGAGCTCAGTCTGCAGGTTCATCTCGAGCTCCCGGGTCGTCTCGACCGACCGACCGACCGGGCGGCCAGCCAGCACCTCGACAGCTCGAGGAGGATTTCAGTCCGGCCGAGCTGGCGTCGACGCGATCCTGTATTTCGTCATCGCTCGCCTCCCTGTTGGTTGGTCGCGTGTCGCTCGCCGTGTTGTCGAAACGACTGCCGCCGATCGGTGGGTTATTTCGGCCTTGTTGCCCGCAACCAACTCGCCTCGGCGTGGCGCCTGTGGCCGGTGAGGCGCTGCCGACGTTTGTTTGCGTCCAGTCACACACGAACCCGCCCGCTTCGACACCGACGGTTGAGGCGGCCAGCCATCGACACGTTCGTGGTCGCTGCTGATGGTCCCTCAGCGTGACATCGTTCCGATGTCGTTCGGCCCCGGAGCTCCGATGCCTGCAGCTCGCCCGCCCACCTCCACTCCGATGATGGCCACGCATGGCGTGAATGTCGCGGCAAACGGATCCAGAGCGTTCGCCCACCCGCCTGCGGTCCCTCAGTGGACTGGCCTCCACACTGTGCCGCGGCCGCACTCGACAGCTCCGCAACGACTACACCACGCGCTGCAGCCTCCGCCGGCTCCGCACTCGGGTGGAGCGCTTCGGCCGTCGGCCGCCACCTCCTACCGCGTGCCGTGGACACGCCACTCAGCCAGCAGCGTCGGCAGCAACAGCAGCAGCGGGTCCTACTCGTCCCACTCGCGACTCGGTGGTGGCTCCTCACCCCGCTACTCGGACTTGGTCGACGCGATCAACGAAGCCAGCATCGCCGGCTCCATGGCGGCTCGCCGCGGGATTAGCATCGACGACCATGCTAAGCGACGATCGCAGCAAAACGGGATTCGACAGAACTGTATCGAGTGTACTGAGCCGGCCTGTTCGGCTCGCAAAGACTCCGTCGAGCTCGGCTCTCCGATGTCCCAGAGCTCTCATTCGCGAAGAAACAGTCCCAGACCGCATCAGCTCCAAGGCGGGAGCGCCAAGTCGTCCGCCGCGTCGTCTCCGATGTCGTATCCGTTGGCACCGAAGAACCAGTCGGACAACCATAGCGACAGCGCGGAGGCGGTCGTCGAGCCGGCCAACCCGCCCAAGAAGCGAGTCCGGTACCTGCGGGACACCGACCGACGGAACATCATTCGACGCATCGAGAATGGCGAGAAGCAGGCTGCGCTAGCTCGCGAGTTCGGCGTGACGCGCGCAGCCATCTGCCACATCAAGAAGAACCGCTATGAGATCATTTCTCGCTACGACATGCTGGTCAAGACGGCCAAGGAAATGTGCGTCTCGATGCGGCAGATGCACTCCTCCTTCCCGGTCGTGTCTATCTAAACTGACATATTACTACATTGACATCTGTGGCCGCCAGGGATAAACAGGAAAGCTTCGGCATTCCCCCCGGCGGTGACATCATGGTCCACGAAGTGCGGTCCAAGTCGGTGCTGCTCTTGCTGACGACACTGCGTGACCGGCGGTCCCCCCCGTCGATGTTCCGCCGCACAGCCGGTCGACTCATCATGTTAGTCTCGCTTGTGGGCTGGAGGCAATCGCCGTCTATCTTGCTCACGCTCCTTGACGTACGAGCAGGATCCTGCTGGAGGAGGCGTTCGCGAGTCTGGAGAGCGAGTCGGTGCAGGTGACGACGGCGGCAGGGCGGACGTACGACGGGCTGCAGACCAAGCAGCAGTTCTGTGGCGTTGGCATCGGCTCGGAGGGCCTGCCGTTCCTGGTATTGCTCAACCAGATGGACCCCGATGCGCCTCGAGGTGACGATCGCGCTGTTGATCGGTTGAGAAGACACCTGTGTTGCGCGACCGACTAACGCATTGTTGGTGTTGGCAGGGTCGCTCAAGATTGAGCAAACGGGCGACTACCGAGGGGGCCAGCAAGCTTGGCGTGTCGAGAGTGTCGAGCTGCCGCCCAACATCACCGAGCTCAAGGTGTTCCTATTTATTTCCACGTGCAGCACGGGAGTGTCCGTGTGCAAAGCGATCGAGGTGCGTTACACTCGCCGCGCTCATCCATTTGCGCAGCGTGGCTGACCCTCCATCCTCCATCTATTCCTTGGGCTGACTCAGGTTCTACGCGACGCTGGAGTCGAGGAGCGTGACATCTCGATCGTCATGATCTGGTGTGCAGCTGATGGCCTTGCCGTCATCTGCAACCGATTCCCGCGTACGTCCACCACTCGGTCGGTCCTGATGAAGTGGTGCCGCTTGGACTGATTGCCTCGTTGTGGTGTTTGTTTTGCAGACGTCCGGGTGATCACCGCCGCCATCGACAGCAAGACGGACGAGCGCGTGCCCGAGGGCCTGGGCGACTTCGTGGCGCGGTACAACGACCGCATCGATCCAGCCCCGCTGAGCGATAGCTCTGTGTACTAGGCGGTCGAGAGACGTTCCTGTGATCAATGAGACAAGAGAGTGGAGTGTGCGTGAAACCGCTCGTGATGAGGTGGACAGCCAAACAATCAATTGACCGCCGTGACGTGCTTCAGTTGTCGTTGGAACTCAGTCAGCACGCTGTCGACACGTCCGATTTCGTTATTCACCATGACTAAAGCAGCAGCAGCAGCAGCAGCAGCAGCGTTGTGTGCTGTTGTGATCTGCTCGACGCTCATCGTGGCACGTCCAGCTGCTGATGGCGCAACTCTCGGTTTGAAATTTTATGCGCTGTCGCCGCCGCTGCCGAGCAAGACAAACGCACCAGTCAGTAGTCCAGGGGGACGGACCATCCCGACCATCTCTGCGATGATCTTCCTCCTCCACGACAGCGAAAAGTGCTCTCTTCGGCAGTCTTGATCGCGTTTGGCATCCAAAAATCCTTTGCCCATTGCAGCCATGCGTTGCAGGGATACATAGCCACTCACGTCCACATAGCCGAAGCATTGCGAGACCAGTTGGAGTTGCAGTGTTTCATTCTTCAACCACACATCGATGCCATTTTCGACTTGGTGGTCCACACTAAAGACGCAT
>JAADYB010001026.1:0-10184 GCA_023338075.1 Phytopythium litorale | reverse complement strand
CCGGGCTCCGATCGATGAAAGGAACGCGTTGCGCCAACGCTGGACGACTATGTGTGATAATAATTGATATCAGGTGCCAGTCCAGTGCTCATTCGCAGTTGTCACTTCAAGAGCTTGTCTTCTGTGAACTGTGGACACATGCCATAATAACAGACGCATCGTCCTCGAGACCTCAGGTGACACATTGCATTTTCATCAAGGTGAGAGCAGGTGGATGGCCATGTCTGCGAACCAATGGAACCGGGAATTGCCCCTGACCTGCACTTGGATGAGGACGCTGGCCTGTCTTTCTAGTTCGTGTCGTTGGAAGCGAGACCGATCCTTCAACTCAATCCTCCTTCTCTCTCATTTGCCAAGTCATCAATGAATCTCGACAGCCAGCATAGCAGAGGGTAGTTGACCCATTCATCGGCCACGAGCGACTCCGAGTACGACCTCGATGACGATGGATCCAACTATGACCGTGAGCAACCTGATAGGCACCAGTCACGGCAGTACACTGTGCTTGGGGTGTTCTCGACCGTGCTTGCGAGCACAGATTGAAGGTTGTCTACGCGATGCTTGGCGATGATCTTGAGTATCGATTTGAAGAAGGCAGCTGCCACTCACGCGATATCGTGTCCTACACGAGGCGTGGTATTCACTCGTCGTTATACGTTACGCGAAGAGGTTGGCGCAATCCCGACGCCTCCGCAGCCTTCTCCTACAACGCAACGAAGCACACTCAGACGTGCTCGAGTCTACTCCTGCATGCTTCAAGTTGTTCGCGACCGTGCTCGGGAGCTCTTCAACATTGAAGTGTCAGTTGCCTATGACAGCCTGGGTCACTCGGAGGCGATCGTGTCCGCCTTCCTGAAGCACTGGTCTCGTGTGAAACTGTTGACATGCTGGCTGCTTCTCCTTCGTCAAGCCCGAGTGAAGATCTCGATACTCTCCGACCCCGACCTGTTCGAAAGCTTGATAAAGCCGCATCTGAGTCGCGGCCCTCCTTTGGGCAAGGGACCTTCGGGTGCTTCGGTCCCCCCTCGCCGTCGCGAAGGGCATGCCAGCCATGACTTGACGAAGCAAAAGGGTGTCATCTTTGCCGGAGATGTTTGTTTCTCGTCGCGATGACGACTGAGGGACGGAATCCGCCAGCTCTCTGTAAGCGCCGCTGCTTGTGCTCTTGGAACGATTACCCTCGCTGCTCCCCGCCAAGTCAATGCGCGCTGTTGTTGTCAGGCAAGGGGGGGACGAATCACGGAGGACCAACTCGTCGAGTACCTCCAATTCGCCCGAAGACAGCGAGATGCTGGTCGGCATGATCTCCCTGCTCGGTGCGAACCCCGTGGCCGCCATCATCACGCCGCGAGCGTGCGTCGACACGCTGCAGCGAGTCGACGAGTCGGTGTCGGGCGTCACATCTCGACTCGGGTCTGCCTCGGCCCTGGGCCGCGGACCCCATTCGCCTCGGTCCATCGAGTGGCCGTGCGGGACGAATGGCTTGGCCGTCACCGCCGCGCTGACGGTGTTCGACTCGCTGCTGCTCATCGATTCGTCGTTGCTGGCCACCCTCGGATCTCGTCTCAAGGCCTTCTCGGCCCAGGGCGATGGTGGGCCCCATTCGCCTGGTCGGTCGTCGAGCACTTCGACTCATTGCCGCTGGTTCTTCTCGACTTCTCGAGGAGCCGCCCGTGCAGAGTGAGCTACCGAGTGATTCCTTCGCGCCGCTCTTCGCGTCGCTGCTTGTCCTCGGCCGCGTGCCTGTGCCAGTCGTCGCCGCCAACTCGCCTGCTGCACGCTTCCTCCGGTTGCTGTTGGCCACCATTCACGCTCGCGTAGCGTGCGGCCACCCCTCGGCGGCGGCTCGTTCTCCTTCTCCTACTTCCTCGTCGTCCTCGTCGTCGCGTTGGTCGTGGTGTGTCGGCGGAGTGGTGCTTGTTAACCATCATCACCAACGACAACTTCAACTTCTACCTGTCATCCCCGATCGAGCGGGAGCAATGCCAGTCGGTCGTCTGCCGGTCTCCACACGGATGAGCACAACCGCGAGTCGCAAGTCCGCTGGAACACGGCTTTGTTGAACGGGAACACGTTGCACCGTCGGCTTCAGGGAGGAAGACAGATCGAGTCCCTGACTCGAGACACTCCCCAGGCCGGGTTGCAGGAGACGAAACCAGGCCCGGGTCAAGGTGCCAACAAGAAACAGCCAATCACAGGGCGTCATGTCCATTTTCAGCGAATCAAGCTCTGATTTGAGGATCTACCTCTTTTTGTGAGTTTGCGAGCTATTTATGCAAAAACCCACCGTGTTTTGCATTTGACTGAAAAATCGATTCCCGAGAATCGATCCTGTATGAATTGATACAAAGTATTTAACTAGATTCCACGTTTTTACAAAAGCGAGAGCAGGTTTCATATTTCAGAGGTTATCATAGAGCTTTTACTTATAACTAAACACATCAAATTAGAGAGTCAAGCTCAATATTCAGGATATTATGAGGTTAATCATATTAGATAGGTTTTTTCACTTTAAAAATGGAGTACTGTTAAAAGTTAATCCTCGAAGTCGAAATTTGCTCGAATGTTTGTTGTGTGGTTATTGTAAAATATCGAGGGTCTTCAACGTTTTATGCGACATGCGCGCGTCCTTGCATCCTATCCGCGCAGCTTCAAAAACCACTGCATCTAATCCGCCGCAAAGTACGCGTGCATCCAAAACTCAAGATACTTTCCGCAAAGTGCGCACTTGACCTTGCGAGTCATCAAGACGTCGTCGCACATGATCCCAACACGCCAGCCACGGCGCCAAGAAGCGCGCGCTCCACCGCCACCACTTCGCGATTCGCTGCCTCTTCCGCGCCTTCCAGCACCTCCAGCACCTCCAGCACCTCCAGCAGACTCCGAGCCATCATGATGCGCCAGGCGAGCTCCGTTGCGTCGCTGGCCGCGCGGCAGGGCGTCGCCAAGCGCGTCGGCACCGCGTCCCGCAACGTCTGGACGTCGCAGCAGGTGCGTCTGTGGCTCGTTCATGCGGCAGTTGTTGATTGGGAGCGGAGACTGACGCGCCGAGTGCAGTTCATCGAGCGCGAGGACAAGCACGGCGCGCACAACTACCACCCGCTGCCGGTGGTGCTGTCCAAGGGCCGCGGCTGCAAGGTCTGGGACGTGGAGGGCAAGGAGTACTTTGACTTCCTGAGCGCCTACTCGGCCGTCAACCAGGGCCACTGCCACCCGAAGATCGTCGACGCGCTCGTGCAGCAGGCGTCGACCATCGCGCTCACCTCGCGCGCCTTCTACAACGACGTGCTGGGCGAGTACGAGGAGTACATGACGAAGCTCTTCGGCTACGACCGCGTACGTCACGACCCCCGCCCACCTGCTGCTTGCTTCCTCGCTCGCTCGTGCTGACCAATTGATCGCCTGCGGTGCCTGTGTGACGACAGATCCTGCCGATGAACACGGGCGTGGAGGGCGGCGAGACGGCCGTCAAGCTGGCACGCCGCTGGGCGTACGACGTCAAGGGCGTGGCCGAGAACCAGGCCAAGGTGGTGTTCGCCAAGAACAACTTCTGGGGCCGCACCATGAGCGCCGTGTCGGCGTCCAACGACCCGGACGCGTTCGGCGGCTTCGGGCCCTTCATGCCGGGCTTCGAGACCGTGCCGTACAACGACGCGGACGCGCTCGAGGCCCTGTTCGCGCGCGAGGCGCCGCGCATCGCCGCGTTCATGGTCGAGCCCATCCAGGGCGAGGCCGGCGTCGTGGTGCCCGACGACGGCTACCTGCGCCGCGTGCGCGCGCTCTGCGATCAGTACAACGTGCTGTGGATCGCGGATGAGGTGCAGACGGGTCTCGCGCGCACGGGCAAGATGCTCGCGGTCGACTACGAGGGCGTCAAGCCCGACCTGCTCATCCTCGGCAAGGCGCTCTCGGGCGGCATGTACCCCGTCTCGGCCGTGCTCTCGAGCGACGAGGTCATGCTGACCATCAAGCCCGGCCAGCACGGCTCGACCTACGGCGGCAACCCGCTCGGGTGCAAGGTCGCTATGGCCGCTATGGACGTGCTGCTCGACGAGAAGATGGCCGAGAACGCCTTCGTGCTCGGCAACAAGTTCCGCGCGCAGATGGAGGCGTAAGTGATCGCGACGAGCGTCGCTGGCTGTGTGTGTGCGTGTGTGTGTTCGTTGTCGGCAGGAGACTGACCGATTGGTGGCTCTCTTGATCCCGATCCACGTGCAGGCTGGACGTGGACATCCTGGCGGGCGTGCGCGGCCGCGGGCTGCTGAACGCCATCATCATCAACGAGCGCGAGGGCCGGCCGGACGCGTGGGACCTGTGCCTGACGCTGGCCAGCAAGGGCCTGCTCGCCAAGCCCACGCACGGCAACATCATCCGCCTGGCGCCGCCGCTCTGCATGACGGAGGCGCAGCTGGACGAGTGCACCGAGATCATCACGGAGACGCTGCGCGAGGCCTCGGCCTAGGCGCCGTCGACGGCCCAGGGTATTAGAGCAGGGCGTCGCCCACCATAAATATCGTACTGCTACACACACACGCGACGCTCGGTCACGACAGCAGGTCGTGCGCGCGCTTGACGCCTCGGCGCTGGACATCTTCCATCCCTTCCATCCCTTCCTCCTCTCCCCCCTCCTCCTCCTCCTCTTCATCGTCGATGCCCAGGACGACGAGCACGTCGTCCTCGTCGACGCTCGCGGACTCCAACGCGCGAACGCGGGCTCGCAGGAAGCCGCGGATCTCGCGCTTGAGCTCCACGCACGGCTCGAGCATGGCCAGCGACAGCGGCGCGCGGTTGAACGGGTCGGTCGCGCCGAGCGGAGACACGAGGTGCCGCTCGATGACGGCGCGGTCGACGACGGCGCCCGACGTCGGCAGCCGCACGGGGTCCGTCATGACGGTGCTCAGCAGCGGGTCCACGTACGCCGCGGGCACGTCGCCCAGCAGCTCGTCCAGCGACTGCTGCAGCGCGATCAGTGCGCGCGCGCGCGCGAGCACCTGCTTGAACGCGCGGATCCATGAGTGGTCCAGGAACTCGTAGCTCGTCTTGTCGTACGCCTCCTCCCGGCGCAGCAGCTCGCCCAGCGCCGCGAACTTGTCGCCGTCGAAGCGTCCGTCCTTGGCCAGCGCGGCGAGGAACCGCTTCCCGGGCAGCTCCAGCGCGCGAGCCGACCGGCTGGCCGACGACGGAGACGGAGACGGAGACGCCTCCAGCCGCTCGCCGTCGCCCATGACGCCCCCAGCGCGCGCTTCCCCGAGCTGCGCCGCGACGATGCCCGCGTTCCAGCGCACGCGCGCGCTCAGGTCGCCCACGCGCGTCATGACGCAGCGGCCGCTGGCCTCGCGCAGGCTGTGGACCGCGCCGGGCGAGCACGCGCTGTGCAGCCCGGCGCAGCGCACGACGAGCGTCACGACGCCCGCGAGCAGCAGCCGCGAGTCCTCCATCAGGTGCACCGAGAAGGCCCACTTGCCGGCCTCGTGCGCCGCCTGGATCCAGCCCAGCACCAGGTTGACCACACGCGCGCTCTGGTCCACGAGCGCCGCGTCGAGCACGAACTCCCGCAGCGCGCTCGTCGCCGCGTACATGGACAGCGCGTCCACGAGCTCGAACATGGCGCGCATGGTCAGCCGGAGCTGCCGCGAGTGAAGCGCCAGGTGGCCGTCGAGCAGCTCGGGGCGGAACGGGAGGCCCGGTGAGGCCCCCGAGGCTCCTCCGAGGCCGCGGCCAACGCCTCGACTGGCGGTGGAGGCCGAGTCCATCATGCCCAGCAGGTGCCGCAGCGCGGCGACCGTGCCCGAGGCGTCGTCCACCAGCTTGGCCAGGTCGCCCCACATGCCGCTGACGAGCAGCGCGAACCGCGACGCCAAGGACGCCGGTGCGGACGGCGTCCGAGTCCGCAAGTCGGACTCGAGCGCTCGCCGCGAGCCACGGAGCTGCCAGAAGACGCGCAGCACGGTCGCGACGGCCGCACGCGTCGGCAGGAACTGCCACAGCACCGGGTCGCCGGCTGTGACGCTGCCGGACGCGGCGGGAGGCGGCGCGCGGCTGCCCAGCGTGCTGTCGGGCGTCAAGTACAGCTTCTCCATGTCGTCGTGGAACGCCAGCACGCGCGCAGGCACCACGCGGCGGAGGTACGCGCCGCGCTCCAAGACGGTCTGGATCACGTCCGTGCGCTCATCTTTGAGCCACGACAGGAGCGCGACGAACGTGGCGAACGCGCGCTCGCGCAGCGCCGCGTTGGCCGTGCAGCCCGGCGAGGTCGCGACCTGCATGAGCAACACGAGCAGCGCCTCGAGCAGGTCGATGCGCTCGGCTTCGTCCACGCCGTGGTCGCCCGCGAGGCTCGCCGAGATGCTGTCGAAGTCGATCACGTTGGTGCCGAGCACGCCGATGGCGTCGCACAGGTCGAGGAAGAAAAACTCGGGGAAGGAGCTGAAGGCGAACGAGAAGCCCGTGAGCGCCTCGCGGAACGCGTCCTCCGGTCGCTGGGCGGAAGCTGCCGGCGCCAGGCGCAGCAGCCAGCGGCTCGCGCGGCCGTAGAAGACGACCCAGCCGGCCACGTTGGACGCCTCGAGCAGCTGCAGCCCCATGGCGTCGATGGCGCCGCTGAGCATGTTGAGCCGCGTCTTGCTCGCGATGTAGTGCGTCGACATCTTGAGGTTGCCGCCCATGGAGAGGCTCACGGTGCTGCCGCGCGAGGACCCTGTCGAGCCCGGGCTGCTGCCTCGGCTGGCCACGCCGCCCGCCAGCACCTGCCGCCGGTCGTGCTGCAGCTGCTCCTCCTCGCACCGCGTGAAGGCCGCGAGCTCCCGCGTCTCCTGCAGCATGCGCATGGCGCTCGAGAGCGTCAGCAGCGGGCCGAAGTGCAGGCACCGGATCGCCACGTAGAAGAGCTCCGTGTCGACGCTGAAGCGCAGGCGCGGCAGCAAGCCTGGCGGGTGCAGCAGGCTCGGGAAGTGCAGCGCGCGCGCGTTCGCGTTGAACCGCCGGCGCCACGGCAGCAGGAAGGAGAAGTACAAGTGCCCAGGCGCGTGCATGAGCAGCGGGTCGCCCCGGTCCTCCTCCACGCGCAGGCAGTCGGCGCACACGACGCGCGGCTCGAGGCAGTTGGAGCACTTGTAGACGCGCTCGTCGTGCTCGAGCGACCGCGCGCAGTCGGCGCAGACCTCTGCGGGCGGCGCGGCGCTGGCATCCGCCTCCTGGTCGTCGAACGACAGGTCGCAGAGCGCCATGTCGACGAACTCGAAGTGGTTGGCGCTGTACGTCGGGATGGGCGTGTTGACGCGGAAGAAGGCGTGGTCGACGTCGTGCACCGGCGCGTCGGCCTCCTCGTCGCCGAGCCCGTACTCCCAGCTCGGGTCCAGGTCCAGGTCCAGGCTGTGGCTGCGCTCGCGCCCGGGCTCGTCCAGCGGCTTGGCGGCGTCCCCGCTCCTTGGCGCCGCGCTCTGCCGCGCGAACCGCTCGAAGCAGTCCTCGCAAATGTCAAAGTTGTCGCAGAAGACGCACTTGTAGCGCGCGCGGCCGAAGTTCTCCGAGTCGCACAGGTCGCACTGCACGCGCTCGTGGGTCTGCCACACCGGGTAGAAGAACGGCGCCTCCTCCCGCGGCCCGTGTGCGTCGCCACAGACGCTCGCGCGCTCGGCCTGGTGCCTCTGGATGCTCTCCTGGTCCAGCGACAGGATCTGCATGGCGCTCTTGAGCTGCGCGTCCATGGCGGCCGCTGCCAGGTCCTCCGAGCCCTGCAGGTCTCGCAGCGGCACTTCGGGCTGGTCCTTGTCGCCGTACCCGCGCACCGACACGAAGCACTGGTGTCCCCGGTCGTCGAGCGCGTCGGCCGAGCTGAGCGGCGCGTAGATGGCCGCCCGGCGGGACGTCACGACGAAGTTCTGGTGCCCCATGGCGTCGATTGTGCTCGGACGGCCGGCCGGCTGCTTGTCCTCGACTGCTGCGCGCCGCAGCGCCGGCAGGACGAGCGACACGAGCGCCGCGCTCAGGTTGATGAGGAACCCGTCGAGCTGGTTGGCGGCCGCGTGCGCGTGACCGTTGGCCGAGCTCGCCTGGCGCCGGCGGTTCGTCGAGTGCACCGTGACGCTGAGCCACGCCATGGTGGCGTCCACGGTGCGCGGGTGCTGCTTGGACGCGTCGAGCAGGCCGTGGAGCAGCTCGTGCACCTGCTTCTTGAGCACGGGGTAGCTGGCCCGCCAGCCCCGCCGCTGGTCCGGACGGACGGCGTAGTCCGACGGGTAGTCGGTCGGCGTGGCTGTCGCCCGGAAGACGGCGCCGAGGAGCGAGTGCTGCGCCATCATGTGCGTGTGCATGAAGCGCGGGATCCACTGCACCCTGGAGAACTGCGAGGCCGGCGCGAGCGTGGACGCGGCCGACGCGGCCGAGAGCACGGCCGGCGCGAACGCGGCGCTGGCGCTCAGCTCGCGCAGCACGCGCGTCATGGCGGCGAGGTCGCGCGGCTGCGTGAGCACGAGGTCCGCCATGCGGTTGTGCAGCTCGTCGGCGAGCGCGCACGCGGTGTCGGCGAAGGCCTCGCGCGGCGCCATCGCCGCCAGCCGCGAGAGCGCGAGCGAGAAGAAGCGGTCGCAGTCCAGCCGGGAGGTGTTGCTGCTGGCGCGCGCCGCCTTGGCGCGGTAGGCGCGCACGACGCACGGCCGGCAGACGTTGACGCCGCACGGCGCGCAGCGGAACGCCGTGCCCTCGCCGTCATCCGTCACCTGGTGGTCGCACTTGGCGCAACGCCACGCCTTGGCCGCACCCGCCGCGCGCGCCGACTGCGTCTCGACCAGCACGTGCGCGTGGCAGGCAGGCAGCGCCACGCCGCAGCCCGCGTGCTGCAGCAGCTCGTTCACGACGAGCACGGCGGCGGCCGCGCCGCCGGCCTCGCGCCGCCACTCGTCCAGCAGCGAGGCGCCCGCAAAGGCGATCGCGGCGTCCACGCCGGACGCGTCCGCGTCGGCAGCGAGCGGGAGGCTGGGGGCCGCGCGCTGCCGCTTCCGCTGCGCGTTGGCGCGGTCGAGCGCCGCCAGGACGACGCGCAGCGCCTGCTCAAACCTCGGCGCGTCCCAGCGGCGGCCCCGCGCGCCGAGGTCGACCCAGCCGTCGGCCGCCGCGCCGCCGTCCTCGGGCGCCACCTGCCGCTGGAGGTGCTGCCACCACCACCGCTCCCGCTCCTGCTCCTGCTCCCGCGGCGCAAAGAGCGCGTCCGTCATGCGCCGCCGCTCCTGCTCCTGCTCCTGCTCCTGCCGTTCCTGTTCGCCCGGGTCCTCCTCGCCCATGCCGCTGTCGCCGCCGGCCAAAGTCCAGGACTGGCGCGCGGCTCACGACCGACACACGCGCAGATGGACACCGCCGTGAGCCGCGAGTGTGTCTGGAGACGCGGCGCCCCCGTGGCCGTGTTTGCTGTGCGTAGTACTCGGGCACGCACACACCCAGCACTTGTCGACGGCCGACGCCCGCGGCTCCTCCTCCACGCAGGCGATCGCGCTCACGAGTGCCGGCGGCGAGTTATTGGAGGCGCTTCAGCCCCGCAGATGCGCCGAACGGGTAGATTTTCCCGCGTATCGGAATCATACACCTGTTATCGTACATTTGTATAGTGTAGTTGGTGGCATATTTTAGGGGAAAGAGAGAAAGAGACCCTGATTGTACATTTTGGACTGCTGATATGATAATCGATCGACTAGACGTAAACAGGAGGCTGACGGTCGTGTGGGCGGTGGATGCCACGAGTGACTCACTGGTCCCACTGTCGGAGGAAGGGGGAAAGGATGGGCAGAAAACGAGGCGAAAAGAGAACAAATGCCTGTTTTACGTCCTTTATCATTACATTTCAGGTGATTTCACTGCTTCTGGATGATTGAGTACTGATACAATACGTAACTAGTCCGACTCGGACAACAACTCATTTTTCGCGCCTGACCACCTTGAAGCGACGCGGTGAACTGAACGTCACTCACTGGCTTTAGTGACAACAAAAGTAGCCATCAACAGGAGCTCTCAGTTCAGTTTGCAGCTCTATCTTTGGCTTGCCGGATGTCTGTCTGCCTGCCTGCCTGCCTGCGCATCAGCCTGTGTCGCTGGCTGCAACAGGCCGACGCTCGACGCCAGCCATGAGCTCCTCCGACACGCACAGGTGCGGCTGCCAGGACTCGTCTCGTACGGAGATCCCTGCTGAGCGCCTT